>JAUYWG010000033.1:837426-850039 GCA_034779775.1 Enteromius afrohamiltoni
GAGTGTGAGAGAGCCAGACTGACTGTGTGAGGTCTGGAGAGCTGCTGGGCTGGACGTTCTTCCTCAAGACCTCGATCCAGTTCCTGCGTATGCCGGCTGTCATGGCAGAGAGCGTGAAGATGGCGTCTCTGGTCTGCAGGACACACACACACACACACACAGATCAGATGATCAGCGCAGGAATGCAGCGAGTCCAGACGTGATCCTGTACTGACCTGAATCTGGAAGCCGTAGTTCTTCTCCACATCAAACTCAGAGACCTTCACACACGCCTTCAGATCGATCTCTCCATCCACCTCGTCCCTCTGAGCACACACACACACACACACACACACACAATAAACATGACAGAGTGATTTCTGAAGATCCTGTGATGCTGAAGCCTGGAGGAATGATGCTGAACATCACAGAAGCACACTTCACTCACTCACACACAGCTGTAATCATTACAGTAACACTACAGTATTCTGAACAGAGCTAAAGGTGTGTTATTAGAGCGTCTGCATGATATTAGTCCCGTGTGTGTGTGTGTGTGTGTTCAGGTGCCACTAGAGCGTGTCTATTAGTGTGTGTGTGTGTGTGTGAGAGCATCCATGCCAGTGTGCTTGTTAGGGTGTGTGCTCTCACTGTTGGTTAGGGTGTGTGTGTGTGTGTGTCCTCAGTGTTGGTTGTGTGTGTGTGTGTGTGTGTCCTCAGTGTTGGTTAGGGTGTGTGTGTGTGTCCTCAGTGTTGGTTAGGGTGTGTGTGTGTGTGTGTGTGTGTGTGATTCTCACCTCCTCTGCTGCAGAGTCTCTGTAGTACTTCAGTCCAGCATCCGTCAGCACAAACCAGTGTTTCCTCCACTGCACACACACACACACACACACACACACACGGTCAGTCCTCAGCATCGTCTCACACTGAAAGACAGGCAGAGGAGTCTCACCTCTCCGCTCTCGTCCAGTTTAGACATCCATCCCTTCTTGAAGTTCAGCAGGTCCGGCTGCAGACAGAAGAACGGACGGGTCACACACACACACACACACACAGAGTGTGTAAGTGTGAATGTGTGAGGAACAGAACAAGACCACAGGAAGCATGAGACAGTGATGGTGAAACTGTTATGACTGAGAAACACACACACACTCCCTTGAGCTGTGACCTCTCCGGCTCCTCTGAGCCGGTTTGTCCCACAGCTCTGAGATCAGGACTGATTATATTAGTTCCTCGAGTTACACACAAGCCATGACCAGATTAACAGTACTGCCGGCTTCACCACGGTTTACTCTGATCGCGAGCTGCTGTGTCGTTTAGTACTAGCAGCATGTGTCTGGACAGGCCATGTTTCGGATTACCCAGCAGGCACTGGGGTTCATGCAATCACGCAGAAAAGCCAGCATGAGTCAATGGAGAGTCAAAGCTCTCACAGGACCTGAATGAACCCCAGCCTCAGCTGCTCTAAACAGCACACACACACACACCACAGAGTGTGTGCGCGCTCGCTCTTCTACAGGAGGTTTGTGATGGACGATGCAGGCCGTGTAAGATCTCATCGTACTGATGTCTGTCAGACGTTTCCAGATCTTGAGCAGCCGTACGCGTGATCAGAGTGAGCACTAGCGGTGCTCCGGAGGAGGAGGAGGAGGAGGAGGATGCTGGGGACAGACAGACACGACCTCTGATGCGCGTGCTGGAGCTTCTTCAGCGGAGGTGTGAGGTTTACACAGGTTTAGTAGTGATGTGTTTATCTCACTCATTTGTGCACGTTTTTAGAATCTGAGCTGAAAAGCAGCAGAGTTGTGGAGTGTGTGTGTATTTCCGCACAGCATTCTTCAGCAGTATTCTGAAACCGGACGCAAACATCACTTGACTTCAGAAGCGGTATAAAGTTGCAGTGTAACTCACGAGGAAGTCCAAACTGGTGTATTTAACTCTATTTGTCTGAGCTTTACGGAGTTTGGGTGAATTTACATCAACAACAACAAACCAGCACTGAGCAATGCGCGTGCACCGTGTGGGGTGTGTTGCGCGCGCAGAAACACACAAATATAAAAACAAGTTGTGTTTGCTCAAGAACCACCACCCACACACACACACACACACACACACACACAGAGAGAGAGAGCGCAAACACAAGAAACAAACACACACAGACAGAAAGGCGACAGAAGTCCTCTCACAACAGAATCGAGCTAGCGTCGTGTTTACACTCAGAGCGACGGTTATTAAAGCGAATCAAACTGAAACTGACCGTCATGATGTCCAATCCAGCCGCAGCACAAACACAAGCACGAGCACTGATTAAATACACCGCATGGGCGAACTCAAGCCTCGCTCAAGCTGGAGATGGTCATGTTTAAACACACTTTTAACCTCTGGATCGACAGATCGGAGCGAGTTTGACGGAACTCTCGCTGCTGCTGCTGCTGCCGAGGCGGAGCCTGATTAGAGCTCGGCGGAAGAGAGCGGCCAATCAGATCCGCCCAGCGCAACTGAGCAACCAATCGGAACCGCCTTAGGTAGCGCGGTAGCCAATCAGAACCGTACTTTAGTTCTAAGCTCTTACTGTAAAATAAAGTCTAAAACGTAATTCCAGATTTATTGAATATTACTTTATCTTAATCTGAAGGACAAACAAGATTGTTTTTTTTTCATGCTCTATTGAAATGGGGGTTTTTGCCAATAAAAATGCTATTTTATAAATATATTATAATACAAAACAAGACAAAAATCCTAATAAAATGTATTTTTTTTGTTTGTTTGTTTTTTGCAGTTTACACAGGCAGAAAGTTCCTTATACAGGTTTAGCACAATAATGGTGACTAAATGATGACAGAGGTATTAATTAGTTCAATCGTGAGTGTGTTCATGACATGCCTGTTGCATTGGTTCTTCATCAGTCTGCTCCACGCTGCAGGAGAAATACACCGACGGCCTGTGTGCTTTCTGCGAAACAAACACACACCTGGTGAGTGGGGTCGGGATGACGGCGCCCCTGCAGGAGCACAGAGGTATTACTGTACCTGGTTCTGTCCTGACGCTCTGGACGGGTTCCTGCTGGACTGTGTCTGATCCACGGCCGGACTGCTCGCTCTCTGTCACAAACACAGGTGAAATACATAACCTGAACAGCTGACACACAGGTTAACGCTCCCGGACCTCGACGGGCGTGTGTGTGTAAACACGAGACACACAGCGTGATGTGTTTCAGGATAAGATACTCTCATTGTGGCTGAAGCTAACTGTTCAAGAATGGTGTATCGTTTTTCAGTGTAATGTCATATACAGGCAGCAGTTACATATAAGCATTACTTACTAAGAACTGAACTGAATGCTACAGGACGTGTATGTGTTTATTTACCTGTGTGTGTAGGGAGCTGGACGAGTGAGCCCTCGATAGTGTACCACTGTCTCTGTCATCCTCCAGTTCATCCCATTCAGAAGGAGCTTTGCTCTGTGAGTGACTAAAAACACACAAACACAGCTGACCCAGGTGTAACCCTCATCTGAAGATATCAGTACACCTGTATGAAATCTGCCATTGTTCACAGCAGAGTCAGAATTTACCCAAATTGTAGAGTATCTTATTATAGATTTACTAAAGGGCTGCAATATTATGACATCGTTATTGTAGATTATTGCACTGTAATAATGATTATTAATATCAATATACAGTAAAAAATATAAATACATTTTTTGTTTTGTGTTTTTTGCATGTCGCATTGACTTCACAGACAAACATGTCAATCCATAACATGTTTAGCGGACGTTATCGTCAGAATCAATCTTTTAGCTGTTTATATACATACTGCACTGTGATGTTTACGCAAAAAGGAAATTTACTGTTGTGCAAAACATTGCCTAAAACTCTCTGGAGTGTAGTGAGTCTTACTGGAATTTCATAAACTGATGCTCTAAGACATTGTTTAACAGTGCAGGAGCATTTTCCCCGCATCTTAAAGTTTTACAATTTTTCCCCGCATCTTAAAGGAGATTTTAAAATGTATTTTGGTGGCATTTTTGCCATAATCCCTAACATGATGTAGGTATGTTTATTTTATATTTGGTACAATCTGATATCTGCTTTTGAGTTAATTAGGAGAACCTTGCTAAATACACCCTCTTTTTTGATATTGTGTTGAACAGTGATCAGACAGTTTCTGTCCACCTGGCTGGTTTGTAGCGGGAAAGCTCTCGTTTCTGTGTGTTCTCCATCCTCCTCAGGTGGCCTGGACCCTCCCTCTGAAAGACCGTTTTGACCTTGGGAAGGTCAGCCATCATGGCATACTCCTCCCGGTTGAGACCCGACGACCCGGCCGAGAGGTGACTAGACTCAGAGTCCATGGAGCTCTGAGAAGATGTGTGTCTTTGGACCGGAGGCGAGGGGCTTGTGTGTCGTCGGTTGTTTGATGTGGAGCTCTGTGCTTCTAGGTTCTGCCTTATGCTGCTCCTCTTGCTTTCGTCTCGTGGAGTTTCCCAGGCAGATTTACAGAAGCCGATTGGTTTCTTCTCACCGCTATGGCGTGAGGGGGAGAAGTTTCGTGAGACTGACTGGCTGTGGAGAGACTGGGCAGAGCCTCTCCAGCGGCCCGATGAATCATGCTGTGATTGGCTAGTTGTGGTGTAAGAGGCGGAGCCACTGACAGTGTTCCTAAGAGGGGCGTGGTCTGCAATCTCACGCCTCAATGTAGACAAAGAGGGTCTCCGCCCACTTTCTGACTTGCGAGGAGGAGATTGGCTATGAGCTAAAGGGGAGGGGCTGCGGCTTTCTGAGCCACGGTTTGACAAAGAGTGGCTTGTTGCCGACTTCCGAAGCGATGATGGGCCAGGGTTTTGGTGATGTCCTCTACCTGGGGAACTGTGCCGGGTCTCTCGGCTGTAGCTGTTAAGCAAACTCTTTGCTTCTGGTTTCTTCACTGTAGCTTGGCTTTGTTTTTCATAGCTTTTTCTAGATGGGGAGGGGCTTTTTCTCTCATGACTCCATCTATTAGACATTGACCTTCGATCTGATTGACTTAGTGTTCCATAGCCCTTTCTGACGGGAGACGCACTTCGTCGACCCTCTTGAATCTGACTTGATACACCATTGGTCTCCATCCTCCCAACAGGGGACTGGCTTCGGGAAGCATAGTGGCTCTTCAAGGAGGAAGAGGAGGAGAATTCCTGTCTACCAGGACCACGCTCATATGAAGGGCTTTTTGATTCGGTTTTCCTATCAGAACTTCGCCTGGAAGGGGACTGGCTTCGGGAATCAAATCGGCTCTTCAAGGAGGAAGAAGAGGAGAATTCCTGTCTATCAGGACCACGCTCATATGAAGGTCTTTTTATTTCGGTTTTCCTATCAGAACTCTGTCTGGAAGGGGACTGGCTTCTTGAATCAAAGCGCCCCACCGAGGAAAAGGAACTCTGTCTGTCATGACCAGGGCTTTTTGTTTCAGTTTTCCTCACAGCAGGACCTTCATAACTCCGTCTGGAAGGGGGCGAGCTTCCAGGGTTCTCTGAAAAGGAGCTGTTTGTCTCTGGTTTCCGTAAAGTGCCCCTCAGATCCATGTGAGAAAGAGACTTATTGATGCTACTGACGGTGCCTTTGGTGCTTGCAAATGAGCGGAGGTTTCCAGAGTAGCTGTTCCGTGCTGGATTGACCAATCCCCGATCTTGTGTGTGCAAAACTCCACCTGACCGAAAGCCAACTGCGTTGAGAGAGGAGCTAGACTCGGCCCGTCTGAATGGGGAGGGAGAGGAGGATCGAGAGAGGACAGATCCTCTTTGGGAAGAGTCTAGCGTTCCCGACAGCCGTATGGGAGATGTGTGGGCGCTCCGTCCAGTTCTTCGACTGGAGCCGCTGAGCGATTCTGCTTGTTTGAAAGGGGTGGGACTCAGGGCACGGGGCCCGGCAAGGGCCTCGACTTCCAGGCTGAGATCCAGTGGCTCCGGGGGATAGTTTTCTTCAATTTCTTCATCATTCTGAAACTCAGAGGTCCTCCTTTCCGAAGGGACGCCCAGACCCGGATTTCGAAATGGAATGGTGGCTTTGGGTTCTGGGCTTTTGTTGCTTGGCAGGGGATGCCCTCTCTCTGAATGCCTATAGGGGGGACTTTGATCACGGAAGGCTCTGTTGCCTGCAGCCTTTCCCAAAGAGAAATACCCACTCTCCCGTTCTCGCCGTTCCTTTTGGCTGCCTGCGGACAGAGAGACAAGATCATGACCTGTGTTAATACGTGAAATGATACTGCACTCGTGCACCGTGACGCAGTGCTCAGGAAAAGCCCAGTGCAACCCAACACCACCTGACACCTCAAACTGCCACTCTAACCATCAGAACAACACCACAGGCTGCTTAATTGGTAACCGGATATAGGTGTTTTCCTCACCGTGAGAAACACCGAACTGCCCAAGACCATCACGACGACTCTGGGACACCTCTGTCCATCCTCGTGGGCTCGCCCGGTATGGTGGCGGATCCAAGCGGGTCATTCTATGGCAAGATAAAGGATGATGAAGGATGCTGGAGTATTCCTCTGTTCCGGCAGAGCTGCTGTAGATGGAATCGTCACCCTGACTGGGATTAAAGATGTATAAGGGAAGACTAGGATATGATGCTACAACCTACGGAGTGCAAATGGATGGAGCTCAGCCCCAAAACACATGCTTAGAGCAAAGTTTGTAATTAAAGTAATTTAATATAAGATAAACACTATAACAACAGCACAGACTCAACATGCCAATCAGAGTGAAGAATAAGAATAATAAAAAAAAAAGAGCAGAGACTCTTAAGCAGTCTTACCTGTCCGAGCTTTGGTCGTCGTCTCCGTCACACAGGTAGAGGTCACAGTCCGGGCTCAAGATGCAGAAGGAGCTGTCCTCAAAGCCCCGCCCCCCTCTGCTGACATCACAGTAGCTGCTAACCACTGACAGCACATCTGAGTCGTCCTTATTGGTAGACAGAACACAGGTGGCCAATCAGAGAGAAGCACATACGACTGGACTGATCTGTGTTCTCATGGAACGCTGAGGCATCAGAATAGAAGGATACTGCACTTTTAAAGATTCATTAACCGTGAACATATTATACTAAAGCTGTTAGTAATGTCAGGGACTATGCAAATTTATAACAAAATGACACAGTTTTTCATTATTTGTGCTTATTTCCTGTTCCAAATGAAGTTATACCATATTTCAAACTTGTTAACTAGATTTTCCTGAGGAAATGAAGCAACTAAAATGGCACTTCACATGCAGTGTCTCTCTCACACACACACACACACACACACACACTGTATTGGTTTAGGGTTTCACAGCTGTAACTCAGTCTGGTTTGTGGCTTTTAGTCTCATCATTATTTCAGATCAGCGAAGAACCATTAGCTGAAATATCAGTATTCATCAAACGCAGATGAACAGTTAGATATTCTAAGAACATTATAACAACATAACTCTTTTCTGACTGGCACTTCTGATTAATGTACATCTCCAGTGGCTCAAAGTCAGCTGTGATGCCGTGCTGAAGCCACTAGCAGTAAACGTTAAAGCTGAGTGTGTCTGTGCAGACTAGAAGATCACTCCTAGTTTTTACCAAAAGCACCCCCGGATGACCCTATCAACCATGGTAAACTCACCCATGAGACCTTAGAAACTAATCCAGACACCCTAGCAACTACTCAACCGAACCTAGCAACCACCCTCATGACTCAACCAACCAACCTTAAATGGTAAACATGACTAAAAACGCCCAAGCAACCATTCATTAGACCTTAGAAACTACTTCAAACACCCTAGAAACCACTCAACAGAACCTAGCAACTAATCCAAACACCCTAGCAACCACAAACTTTAACTACTCAATTGAACATAGCAACCACCCAGAAGTAACCATTTAATAATTTATGCAAAAACACTAGATCAAGAACCCAGAGGAGCAACTGAACAGAACCTAGTAACAACCCATGTGGCTCTAGCCACCATCTGAACTGGTAACCTGGTAAATATGACTTAGAACACCTTAGTAACCACATGGTGCAGGATGGACAAACGCTCAGCTCGTTCCTTCTCTGTTTTATAACATTATGAGTCTTCACTATCATAGGAATCATTTCATGTTTGGGTGAACCATTTCAGCTTTGGTTCAGATCTCAGCGGTTGAAGTCTGTCTGTGGATGTATTGTGTTCCTCTGATGCCACAAAGAGAAGAAAATAATCCGCCTTCATTCATTAGTAATGAGAATGTGCACACGCTGTCTCTCTCACACACACACTTATATTACTTTAATCTGTTAAAGCATCCCACAGCTGATGATTCCCGTCGGTCTGAGCGCATCTGTCGCTGTGTGTGACACTGAGACAACTAACAAGCTGTAAGCACACACAGCACCGCTACTCTCTGCAGATGGAGGGGTCGCGGTCTCACCTTGGCGCTGGTGTCCTTGTCGTCGCTGCGCACGGCCGCGGGGGCGCTCTGCTCGGGGACGCGCTCGGCGCAGGTGTGGTGCAGGTGTTTCTGCCGCAAGCAATCGTGGCAGCGGGTGGAGTCGAAGATGTTGGGCTGGAACTTGGGGCAGAGCTGCTCGTCTCCGGCCAAAGGCATCGTGGGTCATTCATTCACATGAGCTTAAACACACTCGGACACCCAGTGAGAGTGAATGTGTGTTACCCGAGCAGCGGGTGAGAGTCGATAGAGTTTGAGATGAACACACACACACTCATCCCATTGGCTCATTTAACAATAGCAGACAGTGATGCTGCATGTGTGTGTCCATCTGCTGTGTGTATTAAATGTCAGCAGCTTCAGGGACGCGCCACAGCTGCTGCTCAGCATCACACACATACACACCTCAAGAAAAAGACCTGAAGAATATCCAGCGTGAAGGAAATGTGCTTGTTTTAGGAGCATTAAGGTGATTTTCATGATGACTGAATCAGAACGATTTTAAATTCTCTGTAGTGAATCATGGGGTCACCAAACTCAGTCCTATTCCAAAAAGCTTGGTTAACTTACCACTTGATAAATCATAACCTCTGGGTTGATTTACTCCAAACCCGCATACCGTGAGTATGTCAGTTCCAAAACACCTGAGAAGAGTAAGGCCCAATCCCAATTCTATTTTCTACCCCCTTGCCTATCCCCCACGCCTTGAAATAAAGTGGAAAGGGTTAAATATTTCCCCCTAAGAAATGGGACACCACTACTACACTGTTATACGTCATCATCCAATGTAATGTCTGATGTAAGCACCGTTCATTTACATGCCCACATATGGCCGTAGGCAAAACTAAGCATGCATTACTGTGTATATGACATAATATTGTGCAATCGGTGCTATCCGCTAGCAAAGTTTAGTTTCTTTACAAAACATCACCGTAAACACGAGCACAAGATGGTAATATAAATATAGTGAAAATTTGTCATAAAAATCCCTATTAATGGCAAAGATTACTTTCATTTATGGGTCTGCTTGCTCGAGTGAGCAGCCATGTTGGAAATTTCTCTTAGCCCTTCGTTTGAAGTGAGGTCCCGAACAATCTTAGTTTCGAGGGCTATCTAGCCCCTCCCCATAACCCTACCCCTTTGAGACTCCCCTACATGTGAACGCGCCGAATGGAGGGGTAAGTGTAGGGGTAAGGGGTAGAATTGGGATTACCCAGAGTTAATGCGCGTACACAAAGACGTTTTCAATGGGTCGCTGATTTCACGAGTCAAAATGGAAAATGACAGTGGAAAATAGAGAGTGGCATACTTTACAGAGGCGGAGCTGGAGGTTTTAGTGCACACGTATGAAGAATTGAAGCCATTAATAATGAATAAAAAACAATACGACTAAAAAATAAAAAAAATAGCGGGCAGAGTAAATGTGTATTAAATTGCAAATATGATATCGCCTCCTCTTTTATTATAGTGCCCAGTAATTAAACACACCTTCCGCATCCTTTTGACTGTTTAATCACTATGAAAGCATTTACTTTTCCTGCCATTCATTTCTTTAGGTTAAAATAACAATGTATATTGACTAGGAATATATGGTTTCTTATTTAATAAGGTTAACTCTTATGATTTGTATGACTTAATAAACCACTCTGTCACTAAAAGGCTTTTTGAACATGCTGAATGTTTTTATGCAGGCTTACTTTATTTACCTACACATGATTTATCAGCTACTGTGATCTTAGTTGTATAACATTGACATGTTTTCTTTCAGCATTGTTTTCTCTTTGATAACATCTGCTGTGACAGAAGTGGACAATGCTGGTCGATCCACTGAGGTTTGATGCATACCATAATAAAGCACGCCCCCTTTTTACATTAGGGTAACAGACCGTCCTTTCACAGTACAGACCTGGGGACTCCACAGATGAAGGTCCTTCAACCTCAACACAATATAAGCCCAGTAAGAATTTGTGTGCAGTTGTCTATATTTTCATTTTATTGTCTGACAGAATCTCATTTTTTTAACTTTTGTCCCTTCCTAGTTGCCAAAGGAGCTGTATAAGGTCCATCTTCAAAAACAAATAGAAAAACGTGACATGGAGATGGACCTTATACCACTTTCAAATGGAAGAGAAATAGCTATCCATTAAAAAAGCAACACTAGAAACTGAATCACCGGAGCATTGCCTTTCGCCGGTTTGCAGAACAGTGCAAACACTGCATACAGCAAAACATACCCTCCTGATGATCACTGGTATAAGGATGAATTCTGGCATCACGCACAGATCCTGGACGTTTTGACCCATTATGATGTGGGTTGCCTCACTTATTACCTATAGTTGGTGGAAACTTGAGTTAGATGATTTTAACAAGGCACAAAATGAAGTTGTTACCTGCACATGTGTGCGCATTACATCTGGAAACCCTGACATAGAAAGTCCTATATGGGTGTGTGTGTGTGTGTGCAGGATGAATACACATATAGATATATATATGACTACATATTAAATATGCATCATAGATTTTACTACAAAGGACAACCCCGGCCCTCTGGAATTCCTCTTTAATAACACGCAGAGGTTCGTGGCCAGGGAACTGAAGCGTTAGTTGTCTTTCCCACATGCTCTGCTTCGCCACATTGACCCTGATGCAAAAAACACTTTCTCTGTGCGAAGCGCAGGTTTGTGACATATGAGGTCTCAAGAGATGTGTTAAATAACCAATCTTCAATAACCAATGAAAATACATCAATACGTGGTCTTATAACTCCCACGGGATCGTCAGCCAAAGGGCACGGCCTGCTCGGTAACCTTCTGAAACGAGCTAACCCTGCCGAGCAGCTCATCTTCAGAGAGTTAGCTCTGTTTCTGGAGCCGAACGTTGAGGTTATCCACTAACCTACCCTGCTTTCTGGAATACCCCAGATGCGTCCCTAACAAACACAGCGGGCCGGTGTGAGGAGGGTCTCTGCGTGACCCCTGCTTCAACACATCCAGTCCTGAAGCAGATCTCATGATCTCACCGTTCAGAAGGTCCTCCTCAGACACTCCTCTCACAATAACACCACAAGCGAAGCCTCTCAAACACACAGCTGGTGTTTTACTGACGCTGTTAACGCGTGTCTGTTAGGACGCTCAAGCTGTGCTATGTTTATAAACGCAATCCTGCATCTACTGTGTCATTATGGTAGGGTTGGTTCCTGGCAGTGATAGTACGACGCTGTACGAAGAAGCACGATTTCTTTAATAGCATCAAACACAAACACATCAGTCCTGGTAGCGCTCGTTTTGGCCCGTCAGTTTACGTCGGGCGGTTTTTCCCTTTCGTAACTTCTTGTGAGATGACGACTTCCTGTCTGCCTGATGGTTTCCCCGCCTCATTTCCTGTTTGGGCTTCCATTTCTTCTTCTTCTTCTGTTTGGCGAGACTGCTGAGTGAGGCCGTGAGCCTCTGGATCCTGCGGACACACAGAGAATGAATCAGACACGAGTGGGGCAGGACTCGAGGCCCGCGGATCGATCGCTCCGTACTTCTCAGACATGAGGGGGTGCCCCGCTTTCCTCGGAAGAGCCTGCGTTCTTCCCCCTTCCTCCTCCTCCTGGCGCTCCTCACCTCTCTGCAGAAACACAGAAACACCCTCAGCCTCGACCCGTCGGGTCATCATTCCCGTGATTAACGGCCTCTAACTAAGAATATGTCGGGTCAGAAGTGGTCACCTGATCCGGCTGCAGTAATCTGTCTGCCGATAGGTCGAGGTCGCTGATGGTCGTCACGGTGACGGTGTGGTTGGGATGGTCGTACTGCACGCTCTCTTTCGTGGCTGTGATGGCGTCCACCAGCTCGTCTGCTTCATCTACACACACACACAGTGTGTGACGTCAGAACACGGCCGGAGTCAAGTCTACTCCTAACGTCGGGTGTTACACTCACCCAGGGCCTGCCGGCGCTCCTGCAGCATCTTCAGATACTCTTTGTGTCTCTGGAGGAAGATCAGAGGCGTCAGCTGCTTCATCATCATCATCATCATCATCATCATCATCAGGCCTCACCTCGTCTCTGACGCGCTTCTGCTCCTCCTTCAGCTTGCTCTTCATCTCCTCCAGCGCTGCTCTCCTCCGCTCCAGCTTACGCTTGTGGAAGCCCGTCAGGAAGTCTCTGATGAACACAGCGCGTCAGAACAGAGCCTTCCTCTCTCACACACACACACACACACACAC
>JAUYWG010000033.1:852513-862779 GCA_034779775.1 Enteromius afrohamiltoni
CTCCCTCTTTAATCTGTTGCCGTCTGGTCGACGCTACAGAGCACTCAGCACCAAAACGACCAGACACAGGAACAGTTCCTTCCCCCAGGCAGTCCATACCATGAACACTTAATAACATTGTCATCTTTGCACATACATGTACAAACTCCTCACACCTGGTCTTACTTAAATGTTATATTATTTATTGTGTTTTTATGCTACTTGTACACTTTGTATATTTTGTACACTTTTTTTGTAAATTTGTATATTATTCTTTTTAGTACCTGTGTCCTGTCTTGTCATCGATTCTGTTACACTGCAAAGCTTTGTCACAAAAACAAATTCCTCGTATGTGTAAACATACCTGGCAATGAAGCCCATTCTGATTCTGAGGTGGGTTTCCAGGAGTTCCCCGAAACAGATGTCCGAGCCACCTTAACTGGCTTCTCTTGATGTGGAGGAGCAGTAGCTCAACTCTGAGTTCCTTCTGTGACTTGACTTGACTTGTGTGACAGATCTCCTCACCCTATCTCTAAGGGTATGCCCTGCTACCCACTACTCACACATATCACCCTGCAGCCCAAGACTGGTTGTCCACTGAAGCTAAGCTGGTCAGTACCTAAATGGGAGAACTAGGTTGCTGTTGGTGGAAGTGTTGGGTGTCACTTTCTGATTGTGATCAAAAGCATATTAAAACTAGAAAAAAATTCCAGAAAAATGACATGGGGCTGATGGGTGGACATTATTGAGCTTCAGCTGAAGTCTGTGAACCCAAATGAATACAAACTTAAGCATGCTCCTATTGTATAGTGTTTAATGAATTGTACACAAACACAAAAGATTGTTCTTCAATGGCATCTGCAGTTTTATTACAAAAAAATAAATTCAGGAAATGTAGAAATTCAGACAAACACACAAGAAAGAGTGCGAACAGAAAGAGTGCACGTGATGGAGCTGCAGAGAGTCATTACAGTTAGATATTAAAACACAACCAGAAATGTCAGATTAAATTATTAAAAAAAAAAAACCCAGCAAATAATACACACTTATTTTTAAACAGCTCACTTCTGATGTGTGCGACTTAACATCACCATTTATCATCATGTGCTGTCATAATAGAAGTCCCGCGGTTATATATTCCAAAACAAAATGAAGACAAAAAAACTACTGAAGCAAAATAAAACAAACACATCAGAAACCGAAGTAATTACACATGATGAAGCGTTAAGGTGTCATGTAAAATAATAATGTGTATGTGTCTCACTAGCACTAGAAGACTTTGGTCTTTAAGACACAGTTCTGTACAACATAAGTGTGTGTGTGAGGTAGCTGCAGACACACAAGCTGTTTATTTACTAGCTGTTGCAGTATATCTGAATGAACCTTGTGTGTGTGTGTGTGTTCAGGATGAAGTAATATACATCTAATATTAACACGATCATGAATGACGTACAGCTGAAGAAGGTTCAGTAAGAGTGTGTGTGTTATGTGGCAGCAATGGTGGTTCCTCCTCCGAGCCGCAGCAGTATCTGCTGGCAGTCCTGCAGGGATCTGCGGTCTCCGACTCGCTCCAGCGTGCGTTTGGCCTCGGCCAGCAGACGAGCGCGGTGACCCGGCGGTGTTAGCAGTGGCAGCGGCAGATGACGACATGCTAGCAGGATAGCATGAGCCCTCTCACGCTCGCCCGGAGCACAGTCACCATCTGCAACAAACACACACAGAGGGTCAGAGTGACACACAGAACACACAGCAGCACCTGCAACAGAGTGTGTGCGTTTACCTGTGCTGTAGTTGTGTGTTCGGTGTCGCAGCAGCTGGTGTGTGCGTGTTGGACTGGCTCCAGCCATCAGTCGGACCGTCGTCTCATGCAGGAAAAGCTAAAAATCACACACAAACAGGGTAAATAGCATACATTGGTCAAACACAGAGGTCAGCTGCAGGCCAGGCCAGGTCACCTTGTGCTGGGCCTGTCTGTGGGCCTGTCCCAGCTTTCGCAGAGAGCTCAGGTCCCTCTGGAATCCAGCCAGCTGAGATCCGGGTGCGGGGCCTGGCTCCCCGTTAGACCCGCCTCCACGCTGCCATAGGCTGGTCCTCAGAGTCAGCAGGAGATCACAGACCAGAAGCTCCACCCCCTGAGAGAGTCAGATAAGGTGATTGGGCCGAGATAAATGCCTCTGTGTGTGTGTGAGTGAAGTGAGTAGGTGCAGTGTATGATCTGTGTATGATGCGTGCGAGTGCAGGTGTGTACCTTGTGCAGCCAGGTGTTGTTGTGTGACTGACACACACTGTAATGCAGGTGAGCGCTGGAGCGCTGGCAGTGACTGAGGCAGCTGAGCACCCCCTCACCCTTTTGTGGACTCACACTCATCTGCACAGCCTTACACAGCGCCAGCACGGCCTTCGGCAGCGGGTGACTGACACACACACACACACACAGTTAGACTGGAGTTTAGTGACTGTGAACACACACTCAGGTCACTGAAAACACTCACTCCAGTGTGTGCAGCGCTCTGGGCATCCGCTCCGCCTCCGCCAGCAGTGACCTCACAGACGCATCATCCCCCTGCAGCCAATGAACCGCAGCCTTCAGCACCGACGCCCACCAGCGGCACACGGGGTCCCTCACTGCAGACGAGAGAGAGCCACACGTCAGTGTGTGAGGACACATTAACACACACCGCTGAGAATATGACACACACCTGGTGCTGAGCTCTGATTGGCCAGCGCGGGGAAGGGGGCGGAGTCTTCAGTACAGCTATTCAACAGCTGCAGGAACTCCAGAACACCCGTGAACTCCCTGTGAATAAATGTGTGTGATGGTGACCATATTAACAGAGAGAGATAAAGATTGCAGTCATGAGATATAATAATGATTCTCTGAAAGAAATAAACTACTAGACACTGAAGAATGGAGTGATGACGCGGTGTTATTTGAGGACTTTGTGTTTTTACCCAGCGTCCTCGGCGTGTTTGCTGCTCTGCGGCTCGATCAGGGTGTGCACAGCTCTCTCCAGGAGCTTCTCACAGAAGCAGCGGTGCAGCTGCGCGATGGGATCCGCTAGAGACACACAAACACACATTAGTCCTGCGGCCGGACGCTCAGGCGGCCAGCGCTCAGGCGCTCGGTCTCACCTTCATCTCTCTGAGACGTGAAGATCTGCTGGCTGCTCTCTGGCCTCACGGACCAATCACAGCTCAGAAAGAACTGGCGGCCCAATGGCGTGAAGATCCAGCGCAGGCTGTCTGGGAAGTGCTTAGAGTCTGACTGACAGGCCAGAGCCTCGGCACAGCTCAGCAGGTAACCCTGACGATACACACCACAGAGATGAGTGTGAATGTGTGTGTGAGAGAGAGAGCGTGTGTGTAAGTGTGTGTGTGATGCTCACAGGCAGACAGGTGAGGTGTTTGCCCAGTGCTGATCTCAGGCTGATGGCTGCCGCCACAAAGATCTGGACCCTCTGAGCGACCGGCATCTTGCCCTCCGCGCTCTCGCTCAGATTCACAGCGCTCAGAGACACACACACACCCCAGAGCGGCCGCTCATCCAGCTTACCTGAAACACATACACACACTCTTATTATAACGCTCACTATAACACACACACACACACACACACACTCTCACACACACCTGTGAGCTGTAGCTGGTTGAGCTGGTGGTACACCAGTGCTGCATCTCGTGAGCTGGTCTGTGACTCCTCCCCCTCGTGTCGTCCTCCAACCAGACGCACCAGCCAGCCAAGAGGGGTGGGTTTCCGCAGGCAGTAGCGAATCAGGTTCCAGGAGAGCGAGCAGATGATGTCGAGGGTGGAGGAGGGCAGCACTCTGCTCAAGACGGACAGACAGGTGTGTAGACTGACCGCGGCCTCCGCGTAATCACCCTGAGACACACACACGATCAGTACAGTCTAATTATGTGTGTATTAAAGTGTGTGTTATATATATATATATATATATATGGTGTATCTGAGTTTTATACAGTGTGTGTGTGTTTACCCGGTAGAGCTGCAGCTCGGCCTGTTTCCGGTGTCTCCAGAATCTGACGGAGGTGGGCGAGTGAAGGGGAGTGACCGGCTCCCACAGGTACAGCACTCGAACACACCCCCAGACCACACCCACTCCGCTCAGGACCCATACCAGGAACCACGGCAACACACACCACAGCCACGCCCCTGACAGACACACACACAGGTGAGGTTAGCGGCAGAGCGGCTCGTGTGATTGGTGCGAGCGGGCCACGTGACTCACCGAAGCTCTGAGACGGCAGAGAGAGGGGCGAGCGTGAGGACCAGTGTGTGGTGGTCAGCCCGGCGCTCTCCTCGGACCCCAGAAGAGACGGAAGAGGGTTGAGTGACAGACAGAGGAAGGTGAGCGTGCAGAGCAGCAGACGAGAGCGGTCCATCACTCCCATCGAGTCCGGCTCGCTCTTCACCTGAACACACACACACACACACAGTGTGAAGCCTCTCATATTCAAATGACATGAATATGAAATGAGGGGGAGGGTTTGTGTTGTGAATACGAAATGAGGGGGCGGGGCCTGTCTCTCACCGCCTCGTGCTCCAGCAGCGGGCTGCCCGGCTCCGAGTCGATGCAGAAGGGCGAGAGCTGAGGAGGAGAGCTGGAGCCTGAATCTGACGGAGGAGGAGAAATAAAGGCCACCTCCGGCTTCAGATCCACATCATCAGGGAGACACACCGACTCTAGCAGAGACAGACAGACACCACCGTTTACTGCACGGAGCTAGATTCATATCCATTCAATTCAATTCAAATTTATTTGCATAGCGCTTTTCATGATACATAACATTGCAAAGCAGCTTTACACCGAAGTAATGTTTACAGTATATGCAGTAGTAGCTTGTACATGTACAGATGTGAGTGTGATATTAATGCAAGTTAAATCATTGTTAATAATCATTTAATTTCATTGCCATTTAAATGCATTCATTTTATAAGACACTTATTCAATTTGAATACATTAAAATACAATTAACCAAACTGAATATCATTACAATTACTAATTACAATTCCTGACGTTTCATGAATTCAATTGATTAGGACAGTAACCTTTCAAATGTTTTCATTCTTAGAAAGACTGAAGAGAATTAAAGGAGAAGCGGGGAGATTGGGCGGCCGCTGATATCATGTGACTCACTGTTCTTGTGATTGGCCATCTTGAGCGTCAGGTTCTCCTGCCGGAGCTTGTGGTTCACCTGCTGCAGGTATTTGATGTAGTCGATGGCTTTGCGCAGGACGCCAGACTTGTGCATCTGTCAATCACATCAGATCAAGCAGAGCGTCAGACAGCGGCCTGAGCTCAGGCGTCCCAGCATGCAGTGCGGAGCTCACCTTGGCGTCGCTGCCCATCACCAGGTCGCGCAGCTCCAGGATCTTGTCGTTGATGGACGATCGGTAGCGTTTCTCGATGATGTTGTGCGTTGTCCGTCTCTCGCCCTCCTTCACCACTCCTCCTGTTCCCGCGGTAACAGCCACGCCCTGCTCAATGCCCACCCTGGCCCCGCCCCCCGTGTGGGCGGTGCCTGAGGAGAGCTGTTTGATTGGCAGCTTGTCTCCGCCTCCCATGACCATGGGAACAGTGGTCAGAATGTTGCTGCTCATCAGCGTCTGTGAAAGAGAGCGATGTTTTAATGTTTGTTTGGTTTTTGTTGATTTATTTGTATTTTACTCTATCGGCACACTCACACTGAATTTAATCATTGCATGATTGCTCTTTAGTAGCAACTGTAAGCTCTTTCAGAGCAATATTAACCTGAGAATCTAAACTCGGTGTGTGTGAGAGAGACTCACAGGGACCTGCAGTGCAGTGGTCTGAATGGGTGCCGTGAGCGTGGTGATGCCCGGTGGGTTCTGGACAGTGGACAGCACCTGGGTCCCGTCCGGTTTGAGCGTGGTCAGAACTAGAGAGTCCGTCTTCAGTATCTGTGGCTGATGCACCAGCACCTGAGGACCAATCAGAGCACAGAGTCACACGTGACATCGCACACGCACTGACACACCAACACCTCGTTTACACGGGTTCACTGTTTAATATAACATTGTAAAAAAAGTGGTTTACTTTAATTACTCAAATACTTTCCATGTTTAATTAATCTCCTGAATGACTCAATGACAAAAAAATGATTTTAAAACAGTTACTGTTACTGTAAATAATGCTCTGTTTTGATCGCTTCCATGGACATCAGTGTTTATGTCTGAACTATAAACTTTCATTTCATATATTATATATTATATACACACACACACACACTGGCACAATGGACAGTGTGTGTGTGTGTGTGTGTGTGAGAGAGAGACCTACAGGCACCTGCTGTGATACGGTGTGCATCGGTGCAGTGGACAGTGTCTGGATGGTCTGACCGGCTGGGGTCAGCAGACGCTGGTGCTGGATGGTCATCTGCTGCATCTGAGGAGACGTCATGATGCTCTGCACCTGCGGCTGGAGCACTGAGAGAAACACACATCTGCGTCACTCTGTGTGTGTGTGTGGTTTATGAGGACACTAATGTGTGTAATGACATGGGTATGACAGGTATTACAATATGAAGGTGTTTATGAGGATATTTTCAGTGTCCCCGTAATTCAAAAGACTTACTAAGACATACTAAATGGTGTTTTTTGAGAATCTGTAGGTTTAGGTGTAGGGTCAGTGTTGGGCAAACACCATTACACCTATAGAGAGTTCCCATAAATCACAAAAACCAACGCGTGAGAGTGTGTGTGGTCTCACCCTGGAAGCCGGCGCCGGGGTTCTGCTGGCAGATGACCTGGTTGTGGATGAATCGGTGTGAGGGCGTGGCGGTCGGTGCAATCATCACCGTCTGCGGTTGTGCTGGAGCCTGCACCGCCAGCGTCTGCACAGGGAATGTCTGCGTCTGCATCTGCGCAGGTGTCACATCAAGACACACGTAAAATCACTGAATCCAGACGTGGACAGAGTGTGTGGGTGTGGCCATGTGTATAGGGGTGTGGCCAAAGACAAAGTATGAGGGGGTGTTATGCTGCTGTTACAGTATGGGTGTGGTCAGAGCAAGAGGGGGTGTGGCCAGGCTCACCTGTGTGATAGGCTGTGGTCGCGGCTGCAGCAGCGGCGGTGTGCGTGTCTGCGTCTGCGTCTGTACGGGCGTGTGTGGGGGCGTCAGTATGGCGCTGGGGGCCGTCTGTGGGAGGGGCTTCACGGGAGCCACTGCTCCGCCCCCCATCTGATCCTCAAAGAGATCTGGGAAATCCACCTGATTGCTGACAAACTGCAGCATCTCTGAATGACACACAGATGTGAAGATTAACGTCTGATTACGGCCAGGTGTGAGCGGATCTGATTACCACACCCACTTTATTATTACAGGGTGCCGTAGTACGTTTAAAGGGGGGGGGGGCTTAGAAAAAGGTCAACTGCTGTCTGTCAGCAAGAAACACAGTCCTGACCCTGACCTTTGACCTGTAATAACGAGATGAAGGTCAGAGCTGAGAGATAAAGGCTGACTGGTTTATGGTGTAATTACAGTAATGACTGACACGGTCACACCTGACCAAACCAACCAGTAAAGCCACGACTGTGACCCATTTCACTACAAACGCGTCTTAAACATGATTCAGATGCACCTGCGTAGTGAAGATCAGTTTCAGACCTGACACGCCATACTAATAGTTTTTGTCTTAACGGCAGAAAGAAACTGGTAGAAGCTACCTTTCTAACTGTGTTTGATTACAGCGATGTACTCTACATGCATGCGGCCTCCTCTGTCTCAACAAGCCGCTCGTCTCCGTCTCTGGTTTGTGTTTGTCTGAATGACGGCTGATGTGTGTGACTGACACACTACAACACCACCGACAGCACTAATAATGTCAAAGACAGCATCAACAACGGTGTGAACTATACTGATAATAACACAGTTACACCACCAGCACTGAAACATCCGTAACGACAGGAACAGCACTAATGAACACTAAGAGCGCTTTCACAGACAGGGCTTAAGACTAAGCCAGGATTAGGCCATTTAAGTCATTTTTACAAACTTAGAAAAACAATACATTTCTGTCCTGCATTTTTAGGCAAAACAAAGGCACTGACATGTTTGGAGATCATTTAGTGCGCGTCTCTCAGCTCAGATTTACATTTTAGTCTAGGACAAGGCTTAAACCCTGTCTGTGAAACTGGGGGCAAAGCTACTAGTTACACCCACGACACTAATGAAGTACAAGATGTTCCCGCATCAACATTCATGTTTACCCTGAACAACCAATCAGAACTGAGAGATCATTGTGAGGAGATCAGGGTTAATCAGCTGTCTCTCCCACTGATGTTAGGAACACATCTGGGTAGGAGTTTATTTTTTACTTGACAAAATCATGGCGACCAATAAAACACTGTACCAACAAATCCACTAAATAAACAACACTCAGACTACCAGTAACATCAGTAACACCAGCTACTGAAGACACTGATGACAGCAACACTCATACTAACAACATCAGTAACTGCAGGAGTGACTAGAACACTAACAACACAATCAGGACACCACTAATATCAACATTACACCACACAGCTCCAATGACGACAGACAGACAGGCAGACATCATTAATAACAGCACTGCTCCATCCCTCAGTTATCACAGCCCTGATGCTCAAACCGACCCGCTCCTGATCATTAACATCAATACATCACGCTAGCGGACAGAAGCGTGTCATCATGAGCATTCTCTGCCTTTAACACACTAAACTGACCTATCCGAGCGGAAGCGGATCACTAGCGTCATTATGAGCTCATATTCAGCAAACTAATATTATGAGCTCATAAGGACGGTTTATGTAGACAGCTGAGCTCATAGTAACACTGAGTTCTGAGTATCTGCAGTATCATAAACACACAGGTGATGTTCATTTGTTTAGGAGCATCCTCCTCCTCCTCCTCCTCATCCTCACCGTCGATGTCTCCCAGCGTGAATTCGTCGCCCAGCTCGGACAGGCTCGGGTCCATGCTCTCCATGAACTCGGCGGTGTCCATCGCGTTGCTCGCCTCTCGGGATCACGGGCTCGATTCGCTCGGTTTGCTCGGTTCCGGTGTCGCTCGAGCGCTTACCGACCGAACGCGGCCATCTTGCGCTCCGTCATTGACGTCATTCGCAAACAGCGCTCGGCTGTGACGATTGGTTCGCGCTCGGCAACGGCCGTCGTAAGATCGGGCGCTGTCGACCAATCACAGCGCTCGCTTGAGCGTGGCCTGATAGTACGTCGATGAGCAGAGGTGCTTCGCTTATTTGCATTTAACCCGCCCCTCTGAGTAAACCCCGCCCGGGCTGCTCTGAGTGAATGGAGACAGATAATGAATATGTAATGAGCAGCTGGAGCGCGGTCAGATGTAAATATGAAGCGGGTTACATCATCATTTTCATCTGCACACTCTGCAGTCAAACGTGTCGCTTTACCCTTCAGATACATAAAGCATATTCATGCCAAGTTTGTATTGTTATGCTATCGCACTAACATTTTGATTTGCAATCAGTTGACAGATTATGAAACAGCTACTTCCTATTTTAAGTATGCTATTCCCTGCATGCATGTTTTCTTAATCTTACGACAACTGATCATAAAACATAATGTCAAACTGATAACATTCAATGTAAACAATAAAAGTCCTCAACAGGACATGAATGTTGACATTTGGAAGGTAATTTGTATTGTTATATAGTAATATATTACCTATTTTAAATTAATTTATAGCACAACTTAGATTATTGGTTGTTATTTTGAGTTTTAACCCACAGCAATATTAAACATAGCTTTCAAAATAAATATAACATTTGCTTATCTTGAAAACACTTATTTTTCTATAAAGGTGTGTAAAATACATGGCTCAAGAAACTGTAACTGTCTTATAAATGTGAAATATAACTAACTTTCTGTCATAAACAGTCTTTGTGTTTCCTCTTTAGTGAAACAAACACAAATCTTGTTATAAAGTCACATTAAACACACGTACGGCTTTGACTGATGACATAACAGCAGATGTTTGAGGCAGAAGTGCAGTGTCATAAATCAAAACAAGTCTGGGGTGATTCATCGGTGTTTATTTTTGTTCAACAGCTTCAGAAAACAAACACACAGTGTTCAGTGAATCTCACATGTTCTGAATGTTTGCTTGAACAGAACAGATCACCAAACCAGTGCAGCCTTGGCAGAGAAGTCATCATCACACACACACACACACACAGCCACGCTGAGCAGGTCAGTTTTAAAAGCACTAAACATTTGTTCAGTAAACAGCAAC
>JAUYWG010000033.1:884731-896817 GCA_034779775.1 Enteromius afrohamiltoni
TCTTTCAGAATAAAGAAAATACTGCTTTAAGATATCCGAAGTGTCTCCTGGTCTCTCTGAAACAAGTTTCACAACAATTTACACACATTGATCAGGGCTGTACAGTTTGACTATGACAGTCACATTTGTATTGGGTGGTTCTTGGCTTCCACGTCATGCATTAAAATGTTTTATACCATGTAGGGATGCACATTTCGGGTTAATTTCAGACAACAACTGTTTGATATTGGAACATTAACCATTAAAGGAAACACTGAGTTAAGCGTACTATGACAAGGGAGCTAACTGCTGAATATTCTCACAATTTCATGTGTTACACTGATTTTAGTCCAATAAACAAGTAGTTAAGTAGTTGCAAGTTACTATTTAAACATAATATTGACTTTTGTTCTGTTTCATCAACTAAAATGGTTCCAAAGGATGAAGTGCTTAGTCAAGCTTTTTATCTTAAGTGGTTTGTCTAAATTGATGATGTACTATTGAAATGCCAAACACTTGTTTATACTACACAGTGAGGAAGTAGTAAGGAAGCTCTGCCCACCTTCAACACCTCTAGCAGTTTCACCAGACCACAGACTTCAGCAAGGAACCAACAATTCTGCATTTAGGGATGGCATGTTTACACGCCTTCTATCCCTCCTGGAGGAAATTAAGGAGACGTAGAGGGTTCATGGAAAGATGATGCAGTCACTCCTCACACAGCGTGATGGAAACACTGTCGCAGTGCTACCCCAGGATATCCATTTCCCCCTAAAAACTGTGTCGGATGTTGAAGAAATGGAGCTGAAATTGGGAGACCCCACCATCCACAAAGAAGTAGTATGTAGACCCTTCTGGGTTTTCTTTAATCTTGTTTGGTGAGCTATTGTATAAAATAAATTATTTGCGTTCACACTGATATATATTTCATGTAATCCCATATTTAATGTTTTTATTAGCTTGCCGTGGTGGCAGATATTGGAGGAAACACCGTGGATGAAGCCACAACGAGGATGATGACCTTCCTTTTGGATCACTGCTTGTCTAGGGAGTACAATTTAGTCGGGCGCCATGGAAAGCGGGACTTCCGGGGGCTCAGACTCTTTGAGTTCATGTATGGTATATTTACCACAACTATTCATCTTATCATCATCTAGATTTTATTCAGCAAAGTTGGTTTCTTCATATACATATCTCCCTTGTGCATTGTTCACTCCCCTTTTGTTATGCAAATCTATTTATCAACCTCATTTATGATCAAATCTACCAAATGTTTTAAAAAATCCAGGATTTTTACACTCTAACAAGTTTATAAATTATATGTCATTGAGTTGAGGAAAATGACATTTTCAATATCAAACATAATAGTGAAGTGGATTTTTTTTACCCTGCATCAGAGTCTTGGACATGTCAAAGATTGTTATAAAGGGTAAAAAAAAAAATCCAGTCAACAATTACTTTTTGATAATGAAAATAAGTCATTTTGTGTGTGTTTTTTTCCCGAAATCAGTGACATCGTTTCTGAACTTGCCAACTTAAGCGTACAAATCCTGGATGTTTTTAACCATTTGGTAGTTTTGATTAGAACTGAGGTTGATGGGTAAATGTAAGTATTTATTTGCTGAAACACAGAGAAATTTGTGGTCAAATTAAAACTCATAATTACCCCGAAGTGGATGAAAACATCCTGGGTTAAATATTAAACATAATAGTTTATTCAGGAAGATTGTAGTGTTTGTAATACAAATAGAACTAAATGTAATGTGTAATCAAGATCAAAATGCCTTGAGTCGTTTGTTGTATTTCTCAACAAGGTTCATGCGTGTCTCCTGAGGAACGCCCATTCTTCCTCATGTTCCTTCAACCCTGATCCTGAGATTCACAGTAGCATCCTTACAGGACTATACTCCCACCACCCTGTTTCGCTATAGGAATGCTGTTTTCTCCTTCTTTCTCCTAAAATATGAACAATGAACAAACAGCTCTAGTTGTGTCCCGGCTGACCAAAGATCACGTTTCCAGTATGCATCACTTTTCCCCAGGTTGTCCTCAACAAACTTCATTCTACCCTGAAGGTGTCTCTTCTTCAGAAGTGGAGTCTTTCTTGAACCTTGCAGTTGATTCCTGTGCAGGGCTCTAGTCCTCGTTGATGCATACATTCTGGACTTGGCTAAATCATCCACTAGTGTCTTGGCAGTTGATCTTGGGTCTTTAGTACTTTTCTTTCCAAGGTTTTTGCAATCTTTGGCTTTCTGCCTCTGCCGTCACTGTTGGTCTCTTTAAACCTCTTGATAATGCTTCTCACTGCTGGAGAGCAGAATGGGTAAGAGATGCAAAATCAAATATAACATAATTGGTAACACTTTATAATCATGTTCAGCTCAAGTAATTTGTAGGTGATTACTTAAATGATGAATTAGTCTTTTACAAAATATTCATAAGGGATTAATACGTGATGTGGTAATAATTTGTGTATGTTTTGTTAATTTACAAATCATTTACAAGTAATAAGTTAATGATAAATTAATGATAATCAATAATAAACCCAACTTATACTACTTTGTTAAACCTACACCATAGCTATGCTATAATCTGTGTAGTAGGTGTAGCCTACACCATTGCCTGACATGCAGCTTTCAGTTTTAAATATATTTCGCTACTCTTTATTAAAATATTTAATTTGTCATCTTTTCGAAGGGCTACTGGGAGAGTGACAGAGGACTGAAGAGGTGCACTGTTGCGTCATGTTATGTTTAAAGGTTCGAGAATGTTTTGAGTTTTAAAAAGTTAAAAAAATAAACGAAAGAATGAACTACTGGCCTCGTTATTGAATCAATGCATTTCACATTTGTGTCAAGTGTAATATTTTGTATTTAGGGGTTTACTGTAAAATAAGGTAACCCAAATTAAAAAAAGTTAGCCCACATGCATTTTTTAACTCTTGATTACAATGCCTTGTTGTGCTTTGAATGTTAATTGTTCAATTCTTGCAAAAAAATAAACAAAAAAATAACTTTGGGACACAGCTAGTAAGTTAGACTTCCTGATCACGTGACCTCGACGCTGAAATCGAAAGTAAAGAATGAAAGTAAAATTGATCCGCGGACATTTTACAAACATGAGCTTCCGTCATCGAAACATATTTTTGTGGTAATTTATAGCTGAAGGACATACTCGTTTGGATTAATGTAGCATGTGATGATGCACAGAATGAACTGTGTTTTGTTGTCAGTTCTGCTGATGATCGCCGATGGTAAGAAGAGTTTGTGATTATATTAACCGTTTACGTCTGTCTCTCCAGCAAAGCTATTTTTAATGGTCAGTCCTTTATTTATTTTCATTTCTAAACTATATTGTAGCATTATAATGCCGCTGATTCCTCGTCGTTTGTAGAATCTGGTGTGAAAGGTCAAAATGTCCTACAGTCGGTGAGGAAATGGCTGATCGGAAACATTGCTAAATATAAACGAGCATACGCGGATCAGAACAGTATCTCTAGACAAATTAAGACAATATATCTTCATAATGCAATATATTTGAAAAGAGTAATTGGAAAGTAAACAGACGTATATTTATAGACGTATAACAGCCCCACAGTAAAGCAGAAATAAGTACAAACATTTTAATCAGCTATTTTAAATGAATATTTTTATGGATGAGCTGCACCACATGGAGCTGAAAGTCCAGAGAAGAGCTGCGAGATTAAAAAACAACTCAAATACAAGACTGTTTTGGTATCTTTTATGTCAGCTATTGTCGTGTTGAAGTGTGTCGGTCTGTGTCCTGCTTTGACGTTTTTTTATCAGGTCATATTTCCTGGTTACCTGATTTGACCCAGCGTTTACAACCTGTTTTTTTTCTATAATAATGAAAGTGAAAGAATCCCCTGTCAATCATTAATAAACACTGTTTGTTTGTGTTAATTTGACACGAATAATCATAGGATTTGTATCTTTGAAGAGACTCATAGAGCATTTGATTTAAAACACTTCTGCACTGAATATGTTGTGTGTGTTTTTATATAATATCTAAAAGAACAATGTTTGAGGTGGATGAGATGAACACATAGTAACACTACTCTCTCTCTCACACAAACACACACACACAAGGAAAATCTACACATAATGAGTTTCTTACTTCTCTTTCATCACAGTTGAATTATTGTGAAACAAATGTAGCTGAAAGCACCTACTGTACAGAAATACTTGTTCATGCCAGCATTGATGCTTACAGAAACTATAAACAAACTTTATTTCATCTCTCTGTCTCAGGGTTGATTGTAAAAGGTCCGTCTGGTCCTGCGGTTGCTCCTCTGGGATCTTCAGTGGTGTTGCTGTGTTCTGTTGATGAACTCTCATCAGTGGAGGATCTGGAGGTGGAGTGGAGAAGAACAGACTCAGAGACTTTAGTTCATCTGTATCAGGATGGAGAGAGTCGAGCAGAAGCTCAGCAGCAGGATTATCAGGACAGAGCTCATTTCTTTACTGAAGAGATTCATCATGGAAACTTCTCTCTTCTTCTGGATGATCTGAGAGCTGAAGATGAGGGACGATACACATGTACAGTTCACAGTCAGCAGGAGTCTGGAGAAACTGTGGTTCAAATAAAAGTTGAAGATGTTGGTGAGTAATGATCACATTTCTTTACTTCATTTTCACTATGATTTTACAGAAACGTATTACTGAAGGTTAACACTGTTTGTTCTTTTAGAGCGTTTGAGAGTATCAGGATCAAGTCGCTCTGTATCTGTGTCTGTGGGTGAAGACGTCACTCTGAGCTGCTCTGTAGACTCTCACATCCCTCCTGAAGACTTGGAAGTGTCCTGGATGAAAACAGATGAAGATGCAGATATTATGGTTCTGCTATACCAAGACCATAAGACTTTACCAGAGGCATCAGACGATCGATTCAGAGACAGAGTTGAGTTCTTCAGTGATGAAATCCCCAAATTAAACTTCTCTCTCCGACTGAAGAGCATCAGAACTGAAGATAAAGGAGTTTATATGTGTGAGGTGTCTGCTGGAGGACTTTCAGCCAATACTACTGTAGTACTGGAGAGACTGGGTGAGTAACAGATGTATGATGCAGCTGTAAAACTGTTAATGGCGCCTGTGTCATACTATGTCAAATGAACTAAATTTGGCAAAACAAACCGATCTATTCATGAGATGTTATGTTTGAATCAGTTTTAGGGAGAGTGGACTTTGTTTATCTGAAGTGCTTCTAAAGCTACCTAGAGTTCAAAATAAATTGTCTATATCTTTGGTTCCCAGTTCCAGTCGTGTGGACCCCTGATCTGCACATTTTACATGTCTCCCTTATTTAACACACCTGAATGAAATCATCAGCTCGTTAGAAGAGAGATCCATGAACTGAACTAATGATCTGATAATCTCATTCAGGTGTGTTAAATAAGAGAGGCGTGCAAAATGTGCAGAGCAGGGGGTCCCCAGGACTGGAATTGGGAACCAATGGTCAATATCAGTTCCTGGAGGCCCCCAACACTGCATGTTTAACATGTTGGGAACCACTGAACTATATGTTTGAAGTACTTTCCTGCCTGTTGTTTCCTTTGATTCACATTCTTTCTAATGATGTGAACATTTGACAAAAATCAGTACAAAAGGTATTTGAAGGACAGTATACTTGGAACAATACTGCACACAATACTGTTCCTCCTTGTTCAGAAACTGCTGTCTGTGTTTCTCAGGTTTCTCAGCTTCACACATATCAGTGTTGATTCTCTGTGTTTCTGTGTCTGGATCTACTCTTCTGCTCTTCTGCCTCATTTACTGCAGATCATCTACTAAAGGTATGTGTATAACAGAAGAATAGTATATATAAATATATAATAAATAAAACATAATAGTTTTGTATCAGCAGGTGTCATTTATCATCCTAAAGCACTAAACCATAAGTCATATGACAGACAGGGGCAGATCTACCGATCCCATTTGCCACCCCAGCACTAGTGCCCCGTATATTGATAGTGGCTCTCCGATGCCCGCAAATTGTATAAAATATCCCGGAATCTACACCAAGCCGGCAAGCACGTTAATGTCTTTGCACTTGTGTGTGTGTGTGCCTGTTCATAGCGCCTGCTAGACAAAGAGCATCCTGATTGGTTTACTCAGCAAAATAATCCAATCAGCTTTCAGTGTAGGCGGGCTTAAATTTCTTTTCTTGGGGACTGAAGTTATCAGTTCAGTGCAGCCTACGAGATCGTCGTTGCAGAGAGAGAGAGTGACTCGACTGTAAACAAGAAGCGAGAAAATTGCCCCCTACTGTTAAATAAGATTTACCCCCATGCTTTTGAGTCGTTCATTTGTTTTGCTTATGAAGCTGTCACATGATGAACGAACAACTCAAACCCGAAGACTCGAAACAGGCGAACTAATTCCAGTAAGAAGAGATACTTGGACTTAAAGGGACGTTTGTTGCTTTACTTGCACTAAAATTATTGAATTTGTCTTCATGTCTCATCCAAGATATTTGAATACTTTATAAGGTCATTTTGTTGCTCTTGTTGCACAAAATATAATATAATTTATTAGATTAATTTTGAAAATATTTGTTGGTGATTTAAATGTGGTGTCTGTATATTTATTATGTGTTTTTGACTTAAGGAGACTTGATCCACTGAGACTTTGTATCCATATGCAGTCTGCACTGTTTGTCAAGCTTAGGATAGACTTAAACTCGCTACAGGTTAGAACTCAGTAAATATACCATCTCATTTAATTTATCTGACTTTCCAATCCAGATGTCAGGTTCAAGTCAATCACACATTTCATTTTTATTGGACAATGTAAAAATGTGCACCCTAGAGTAGCCCCGAATAAGAATTATGTTCCTTGAATCTACAAAAACCATGGAAGGATGCTTTTCTCAGTGTTGCCACCCCTCATAATTTTAATGCCACCCCATGAATAATTTTCTAGATCCGCCCCTGATGACAGAGTATAAGGTATATGCCAGAATGTGTGTAGTTGGTGAAGTCTCTTGTGGTGAGGGAGCAGTATAGTGTAGAGGACAAATAAGGAAAATATTGAGATGTCTTCAGTAAATTAGGCTTGGGACGTACAGGATACAGGTGCATGTTTGTTAGTTGTGTTTAAGCTGGTGATGATTGCTGTGTTATATTAACTGTTGAACATAGGTGTGAGTACAATGTCAATCATGTATTAGTGGTTTGTTTGTAGCTCAGTAGGACAGTGTTGTGATGCTGGATTTATGCACCATTTGGGACTAATTAGAAAGAGTGAGCAAACATTACATTACAACATTTTTTAGAGAATTGTGTTAATTTCTCTAAATACACATGTGTTTTACACGTTCTCCTTGTTGACTCCTTGTATGGAGACTCATTACTCAATGTTTTAAAATGAATCAGCAATAAAACACTCAAACAATTACTGAAGCGACTTTAGTGAGGATGAGAGAGAGGTGTGTTAATGTGTGCAAATGTATATGTAAGTAATGTCACAGATTCTTGGCCAAGTAAAGTTTTATATTGCCATAACCTGGACTTGGTTTCAGAAAACAGTCACTCAAGTAATTGCAGCTGTTTTCTCAGGCTGCCTGTGCTCAGCTGTTTGCTGGTCCAGTTTGACAAGCCAAAAGTGTTCTTAACTCATTTTAAAAAGGCTCAAAGACAAACTTAGACTGTTTTTTCTTCCTTCAGGAAAGCTAAGCATGTTCATGTACAATCAAAAAATATAACATATGCGAAAACATTGTTACTTGTCTAACTAAAAAGGAGTTGTGTACATTTTTTTCAAACTTTTTTCCCCCAGGTTTCTTTGGACAGCATACCTATAACCATTATTTAGTTCTGGGATCTTCAGTGGTTCTGCCCTGTCATGTTGACAAACGTTTGTTAAAGAAGAAACTGAAGGTGAAGTGGAGAAGAAAAGACACTAAGGCTCTGGTTCATCTGTATGATGATGGAGAGAGTCGACCGCAGCAGGACAGAGCTCATTTCTTTATTGATCAGATTAAAGATGGAAACTTCTCCCTTCATCTGGATGATCTGAGAGCTGAAGATGCTGGAGAATACATATGCACAGTTCACAGTGACCTTTTTACACTGACCAGGAAAGCAGAGACAAGTCTGATACCACGTAGGTTAATGAATAAAAGATAAAATCAGAACCTTTGAACTTCTACATTACATGATATTATAGAGACTCTCCAGTCTTGATTTTCCTTGGCTTTATTCTGACTGCAGATTTTGTGTAGATTCCAAAAACATTTGCCCATTTAAAAAAAAAAAAAAGATTTCATTTAGTATTTATCTTTATGAAATAATGCTACATAAAACATAACTGCATGAAACAGAAACAGCAGGTAAAGAAAGAAAAGATCTGGATGCAATTTCTTATCCAAATCTTTGTCTTTTCTTTCCTTTTGTGATGAATTAGATGTTACAGATAAAGATTTGTATTACAGATTAATAGGAAATGCAGTACTGTAAACTGTTTCAGAAACAAATATCGTACATCGTATTCTAAATTGGATGAAGATCATTCTGTTGTGTTTTTCTGTTCTAAATGAAATCATGAAGGTAAGGCTTTAATGATCTGCTAACAGTGTTACAAGCTTGACGTCTCTGGAGCTCGTACTTATAATTCTTAAAATATTTATAAAAATATTTATATTAAATAAAAATATGCAAAAAAGTTTTAATATGAGCTAGTGCTTCTGTAGAGATGAAGTATGAATGTATGAGAGAGGTGTCTGAGATTAAATCAGTGTCAGTGAGAGTAATTGTAAAGTCTTCACAACATTACACTGGACAAAATATTCATCAATTTATTGATCTGTTTCTTTGTTATTTCTATTATAACAGTTATTTGACATTGGAAACGTTGTGTCTGTTCCTTTACAGTGTTCAAGGTGGAAGGATTGTCTGATGATGAGATAGTTTCTCTGGGAGATTCAGTGGTGTTGCCCTGTCAGGTCGACACAAGCCTGTTACAGACGAGTCTGAAGGTGGAGTGGAGAAGAACTGACTCAGAGACTCTGGTTCATCTGTATCAGGATGGAGAGTGTCAAACAGAGGAACAGCACGAAGATTATCAGGACAGAGCTCATTTCATTACTGATGAGATTAAAGATGGGAACTTCTCCCTCCGTCTGGAGAATCTGAGAGCTGAAGATGCTGGGGAATACTCTTGTAAGGTTTACAGTGATCAGGATTGTGTGCATTCAGCCGACGCAGAGGTGATACTGAGTAAGTGACAATAACTGAACTTACTGTTTTACACCTCGACATGATATGATTCTCACAATTTTGCACTTCTTCATAAATTTAAATAAGACAATTTGGCGTGCTGTCCGGGGGGCGAGCCGGGAGCTCGGCGGGCCCCGAGCCCTGCTGATAGTAACCCTAGTGAGGGCAAAGCTCGGAGTGAGGCTCGACCCCGTTCGTCCCCCTTGAAGGTGTGAAGAGGCGGAGAAGGGGAGGAAGGAGGGATCATGCGTAACTAGATACTGAGAGGAGGGAGACGATGGTATTTAAGTCAAGGAGGATGAATGGAATTGGATAATAATTAATAGGCTAGTGAGCGTTTGTAATGATTGTTCATCAGGCGGTTGATCCATTTGCAACATTTTATTGTCAAAATCATAGTCGTACATGCTGTGGTCACCGGGAGCAGACATAGAAAAAACAGTACCGTAAGACAGGCGGGAGGTCGAGGTATCAGGCAGGAATCAGAAACAATGTCCAGGCAAGGTTCGGGGCAACAAGCAATAATCAAAGGTCCAGGTCCAGGCAAGGTTCAGGGTATCAAGCAGGTATCAGAGTCGAAATAAACAATCCAAGTACGCAGCAAAATCCGTCCAAAGAGTAAATCAGAAAAGTGCTCAGAGTTGTCAGTAACGATCAAAACTTCGCACTGAATAACAGTCCGCGAGTCCCTTAAATACAGGAGATAATGCGGAACACCTGTGGCGGAAATCCCCACAGGTGTTTGGGAAAAAGCGGTCCGGGTGGGAACTAAAACTCCGGGGAAGGTTCCCGCTGATGACGGTGGGACAGCGCCACAGAGGACCGTCTAGTAACAGCGTTAATACTGATGAGCGTTAGCGGGTACCGGCTGTGCTGACACTCAGCGTGCTCTTCCCAAACTATGTTAAAACATCCCTTCATTTAGTGGATTAGTTACAAAATAAACTTTGCATTTCCAGATTTGATAAATAATAAGATTTCAGTTATTTAACTCACAGTACATCACTGAAATGGTCATATATTAATTATTCAGTTTGAAAGTATGAACTTGGATTTTATTTTATTTTATTTTACAAATATTGCTAAAACAAACTGTGGAGGGAAAAAATAAAAAACAACTTGGCACAAAAGTCTTCACAAGAGATTGTACAGAAAACAGGTCTCCACAGAAAATACATTAAAATAAATGTTTTGCATACAGTATGTAATTGTTCAGTTATACGCATTAATAACTACTTTATTGCTTTTAAGTCTCTTGAATAATGATTTGCATTACTACAAATAAGTAAATGATGAGGAGAAAACAAACAGCTCACACTTCTGTGCACTTAATAAATGTTTGATCAAAGGAGTATTTATACACAAAACAGAAATTCTTACTGTTAGCTTGCCTTAAGAGGTAGTTCACATTAACCTATTTTTCTTTATTTTATTTGTGTATTATTATTTTTAAGGGTTTGATGTTGAATGTTCTCGTCACACACTCGCTCCTCTAGGATCTTCAGTGGTTTTACCCTGTTATGGAGATAAAGCCTCTAGAATAGATGATCTGAAGGTGGAGTGGAGAAGAACAGACTCAGAGACTTTAGTTCATCTGTATCAGGATGGAGAGAGTCGAGCAGAAGCTCAGCAGCAGGATTATCAGGACAGAGCTCATTTCTTTACTGAAGAGATTCATCATGGAAACTTCTCTCTTCTTCTGGATGATCTGAGAGCTGAAGATGAGGGACAATACACATGTACAGTTTACAATAAAAAGAAGTCTGTCTTTTCAGCTGAGACAAATCTAAAAATGGGACTACTAGGTAAGTAAACCTAGTAAGGACGTATTATCTGTTTTAATCAATAGATTAAATGTAACTGTGTAGTTATAGTCAATATAATGTGTGTCTTCAGTAAACACAATGAAGTTAGTTTGAGTAATAAACAGCTGTTTGTGATGTAGTTGTCAGCACTGAACTCGTTGAATGTTACTGGTTTAGTCTTATCTAAAGTTATCTTTTGCGGTAACGTGTCAGATGGAAATATCAGTTTACATTTCCAAACATTATTAACTGAACCAAGTTAATTGATAAATGAAATCTATTTATTTATTATTTTTGAAAGCACCTCATTTTACAGCATTTTTACATGAGTGTCTAAAACCTTGAACAGTACCGAAGCTTTCCAGGTAGGTTTGGTTAGATCTTCATCTTGGAGACGTTGGCACAGTTCTTCTGGATCGAGTCTGTCTCAGTTTGTTCTGTTTCTTCCTGTGACTCCAGACAGACTGATGATGATCAGATCAGATCTCTGTGTGGAGCACTGGCTTCTTCAGACAATAATCTCACTGCATTATTACTATTAATGACTAAAATAATGTTTGGAAAAGTAAACTGATATTTCCAGCTGACACGCTACCGCAGAAGATAGAGATAACCCAATTAAAACAATAACCATGAAAGTACTAGTGGCCTAAGACTTGTGCACAGTACTGTACGTGAATAGAGACGTGTATTCTCTAGATTCAGTTTGTCCAAATAACCTGAGCGTCTGTTCTCAGAGCTAAATAATACCCATGATGCATCAGGGCTTGTACTTGTACTCTGCTGTTAAGTGGGATCAGTTTCTCTGTTAAATCATAGTTTATTCATTAGTCTAACTGTGAGTTATTGTATTTTCTCTCCAGACACAGTCTTTCGTCTTCAGATGTCTCTCGTCTTCTGTCCGAATGCTCTGATGTGTCTAGCGTTTCTCCTCTGGGGTGTTTCTGAAGGTCAGTGACTTACTGCTGATTAATTATAGTGTATCATTACTATAGCTGTTTATTAATACAGTGATGATTATTATCTGGTGTTTGTTTCAGGGTCTCTGTTTGAGACGGTCTCTTGCT
>JAUYWG010000033.1:905683-918655 GCA_034779775.1 Enteromius afrohamiltoni
TTTTTTGTATTAAAAACACTTTTCTTTTATTGGTCGGATGAAATATGCTAATTTTTTGAGATTTTGGGTTTTCATGAGTTGTCAAATCATCAATATTAAAAAAAGTATATATGAAAGTCTAATGTTTATCACTACATTTCAGAAAATAATGAACCTTATCACAATATGTTGTGTAATTTTTTTTAAAAGGACCTGTATGTAATCATACCCAATTTTTCTAAATGCTTTATATCAGGTTTAGTTATTTTAGTGCTTCATGTTAAATTCAATGAAAATGACAGCTAAATAATTAACATAAATCAGGGACAGTATTTGATGCTGTGAGTTGCGGTGCAGTGTGAGGCTGTACCTGGATGAAGAGGCGTTTGGGTCGAGGGCTGGACGGGTCGGCAGAATATGGGAAGAACAGACCACAGCTGACCAGAACAAACATCAGCGTGAACACTGACCCCAGAACAGCCAAGACCCGCTTCGTGCTGTGAGACAGATAGATGAAGTGAATCTGGAGAGAGACAGACAGTGAGGGGAAGAAGAGAATTTCATCCAGGGCCTGACAACCTTTTCAACAGGAAGTGCCACCATCTTTTATTTTTCTTGCTAGGCCAATATTACCCCCCCATCCACCACCTTTTCCCCCAAATCCATGCTGCATTTATACAGTACATAATCATTAGAAGTGATCAGATTGAAAACATAAAGAAACGTGTGACTATGAGGGACATTGACCACTAAATGTACATCGGTGAGCAGTTTCTTTATAGTTGTGTGTCAGAGTTTATCTCTCAGTGTGACACTGCTGACCCCTTAATCAATCTCTTCTGTTTTAAATGTGAAGTTGAATTAGAGCTTCTGAATCTTTGAATAGAAAGGCTTCAGTTTTGACGGTTTGATTCTGAACAGTTTGAATGTTTCAATTTGAATTCACTGTAAGTGCGTTCAAAATGGCATAATTATGCACTTTTCTGACATCTTTTTCAGTATAAATAGAGTAGTGTGTGCACACTAAATATTACAAACAGTTAACAAAACAATTACAACACTGAGATGATGCAGAAAAATGGAGATGTATACAAACTTAGCCAAGAAGATAAAGAAGATAATAAACGAGAACAAATATCGATGTGGCGAAATGGAGGGAGCTTCTCAAAAATCATTGTTACATAAGTATGTAGTATATAGTTTTTGGACACAATTAAAGTTACAGTTAATCTGGATGACTCACAAAATAGGAAGACAGAATCACGGTCGCCACGGTAACAAGTGTGGCCATGATGAAGTCTGGTGGGGTTCCATCTGTGCTGCGGCCCAGAATGGGTGTAAAGACCACAAACATCACCCGGATGAGGAACAAGATGTAGAGATACGGCACGGTAAGCCCCGCCAGGTACAGCACAGAGTACAGCAGAGACGCTCCTACACACACACAGATACAGCACTAATGACCGCCAGCACAAATCAAGTGACACTAAATCACGAGCCCTTTGACCCCATCTGTAGTGAAGTTACTTCAGGGACCTGAAACAGCCTACAATAAAAGTTCAGCTTTAATAAACAAGTCATAGTGTCTAATTATAATAAAAATATAATATATTTTGTTCAGTTTTAATTTAAATATTAAAGTGTTCCTGTCATAGTATTATAAAGATTGATCATATGGTTTTGGAGACACAAACAGCAGGTTTGAATACGAACCCCCTTCCTCTGCATGAGGCTTCTCTGCTCTGATTGGTCAGCTTATAGAGCCCAGATAAAGCACTGCTCTCTGTAAACCAACATATTACTCCAACCTTTTCAACAAGAAGGACTTTCTTTATTAATCAACACATTTGTAGACAGCAGCTGAACTATAAATTTAGTTATCCACAGACCTGAAGTGTTTATACAACACAAAACAACATATTTTACAACATTACAGCAAACATTATGAATCATACTTCCAGTCTGTGATTGGGAGGAGCAGTTAAGCTGCTCTGAATGAACTGGGCGCTGACCCATCGTTCACAGACAAACCCTTTACAAACCCAGACTGTTTATATTCACACACTGCTACTAATCAGGGCACTTTAATATGATTGTGTGTATGTGTGTGCTGTGACCTCTGACCTCTGGCTCTGAAGAACTTTGTGAGCAGCAGTTTGGTGATGAGCGGGAACAGCACCATAATCATGGGCACATACGCTGAACACCAGCCACGGTGAGTGAAGAAGAGCAGCACGAAACACCAGAAGAGCAGACTGCTATCGAAGAAGAGCTCGGCCACATCCACACGACGCACGCTCTGAACCACATACACACACACACAAAGGAGGGAGAGAGAGAGACACACATGTTGTGTCTCCATGTTGTGAATTAGGCTAAATAAGGTGATAGTATTGAACACTGGCTGGTTATATGCTTTCTCAAATATTGATTCAGAATACATTTTTAACCAAAAAAAGTTGAGCAGGAAGCAGAGCTCTGTAGTTTGGAGCAGTGTGTGTGCTGAAAGCTCTTTATCATCACTGGAGAACCTGTCTGTCAGGAAGTGTAGTTTCAGCTACTCTTCCATCACTCTGTCAAACTGGGATTAAGCAGAGCTACAGAGAAACTGATAACAGACGAGTGAGCGATCCTGAGCGGTGACATCACTGCATGTAATCCAGCAGCTCACATCACCCTTCAGGAGAATTGTTCTTCCCAGTGGAGGAGAAGCAGCAGCTGTCCAAGCCCTGTCTGTCTCCATCAGATGAGTTTGTGTGTTTTGTTCATCACTCACCCTGTAGCAGCAGTTCTTCAGCAGCGTGTGGATCAGCAGGAGGACTATGACGGCGGCAGGTCCGTACAGATAGACCGCGGCGTATGAGTGACTGTACCAGAACATGGAGCGACCCATCAATGTGATGAGCCAAGCCACGAGCAGAACCACCAGCAGAGAGAAGAACCAGCTCAAGACCAGCATACACACCCCACACACCAGATCACGCAGGAACCGACCCACTGCACGCATCATGTGGCGCCCTACAACACACCCTGACACTGAGAGAGAGAGAGAGAGAGAAGAGAGAGAGAGAGAGAGAGTCAGTGTGAGCTGCAATACATGAAGAATACATGAACGAATGAAGGAACTAATTCATACCTCAATTAATGTAAGAACTAATTAATAAATTATTATAATTGCATGGATAGATGAAGGAAGGATGGAAAGAATAAGTTACAGTTTGTCTCGATTGGTTTGGCTCATTTCTTGAAACCAAGATGACATTCTCAAAATAACATGGACAAATCTCCAAACCACCTTGCAATTGTTCACAACAGAATGTAATTTCTCATTGGTTTTATCAAATTTCAAATGCTTTAGTACATGTCTCAGGAGACTCTGTGCTTTTTTCAAATGATTATTTACAAGTAGCTACAGTTAGCACAATGAGCCCACATTTAGCACATTTTCCAAATAAATAGATCTTGCTGATCTAAACTGATTAGTTGATTTTCCAGTTGATTTTACTCTCTCCAAAACATATCAGCGTGGTTTCATTGTGTAAGTCATCATATGCACAATTGTCTGTTCGACTGTCAAAATTAGTCAAGCATATAATACCATGAAAGAATTTCTTGGAACATTTGATAAATTTATAGTTCTGAAACTTTATTTACAGCATGGTAGGCTAGAGTTTTTATGTCACGGAAGCAGACAAGAAATGAATGGCCGAGGAAAGTCCCTGTGTAGCGTGACGGAAAGCTCAAACGCGGAAGGACGCGAGTGAGCAGGTGAATCACGCGCTTTTGCTCTGAGAACGCTCCGACCGGGAGTAGAGATTCCCACCGAGGAATCCGCGTTCTCACACGCACACAGACAGGTAATAAGCTTAGACGTACTCACGTGAGTTGACAAGATGGCAGAGTTGATGAGGGGACCTGACGGTAAGCCTTTCATGAGCTTAATGTCTGGTGCTAGACAGACACCTGCTTCCTGCTTAAATACCTGCATGAGGTTACTTCCGGGTCCTCGTGACCGCACGTGATCCAATGCGTGTGACAGTACCAACTGTTGGGCCGACGGAACATCAACCTCCGGTTCCTGATGTTCAAACATCGGAGGCTGATATCGGTAGCATACCTCGAAAGGACTGAGATTGGTGGCCGAGGAAGTGTGGAGGTTGTTGGAGATCTCAGCCCAGATGAGGTAGCGGCTCCAGGAGCGCTGATGTTCGCCTGCAAAACATCGAAGGAAGCGCCAGTTGTTGGTTGGCCCGCTCCATCTGGCCGTTGGTCTGAGGGTGGAATCCGGATGACAGGCTAGAGGTGGTGCCGACCAGACGGCAGAACCGGGTGCACAGCCTTTGAGAAATGATCCACAAATGGTGAGGATGGTGTTCTTCCCCTGGGACTCAGGGAGTAACGAAGTCTACCGAGATGTGACTCCAGGGGCGTTTGGGGATGGGGAGGGGTTGCAGCTCGCCAGTGGTAGGAGAGTTGGTGGTCTTGGAGCGAGCGCAGATGTTACAAGCCTGGACGTACTCTCGTACGTCACTCCTCAACGTCCTCCACCAAAACGCCCTCTCGATAAACGAGGTGGTCCCCCACTGGAGGGGAGCCAGCATGATATGGGGTGGCAGGACAGGCGCGGGTTCAGTGGTGGTGATTTCCTTTTGATATTGCTGGGAGATGGCGTCTGCTTTAGTGTCCTTGGGTCCGGGTCGGTATGAAAGGTGAAAGTTGAAGTGCTCGAAGAAGAGTGCCCACCGCGCCTGCCTGGGGTTAAGCTGTTTGGTCTGGCGGATGGCGGTGAGGTTCTGGTGATCGGTCCAGACGGTGAATGGATCACTGCCACCCTGGAGCCAGTGACGCCACTCCTCCAAAGCCCACTTGATGGCCAACAGTTCACGGTCCCCTACCCCGTAATGCTGCTGAGTGGGATTAAATTTCCTTGAGAAGAAACTACATGGGTGTAACTTCTCGTCTGGACCGCGTTGCGAGAGGACCGCTCCTACGCCCACATCGGAAGCGTCCACCTCGACATCGAAGGGTTTAGCCGGGTTGGGATGGATGAGGATCGGTGCAGTGGTGAATGACGAAGCCAAGGAATGTGGTGGTGTGCTGGTGAAAGGCACATTTCTCCAACTTGCAGAACAACTGGTGGGCCAGCAACCTCCGAAGAACTGCTCGGACATGCTCGATGGTCTTGGAGTAGATGAGGATGTCGTCCAGATATGCGTAGCACCAACGACCCAGCATGTCTCGGAGAACGTCATTTATGAATTGTTGAAAGACGGCTGGACTGTTGCACAGACCAAACGGCATAACCAGAGTCTCATAGTGGCCAGTGGGGGTAATGAAGGCCGTCTTCCACTCATTGCCCTCCCTGATGCGGACCAAGTTGTATGCACTCCGTAGGTCCAGCTTCGTGAAGAAGCGGGCACCAGAGAGGGCGTCCAGGGCGGTGTTGGTAAGAGGGAGTGGATGACGGTTCTTGATGGTAATCTGGTTGAGGCCCCGTTAGTCCACACATGGTCGGAGGCCCCCGTCCTTCTTCTTAACAAAGAAAAACCCCACGGCCGCCGGGGAGCTGGAGCGACGAATTGTACCGGCCCGAAGTCCCTCCGCTACGTACTCCTCCATCGCCTGATGTTCTTTAGCAGATAGGGAGTACAGGTGGTCGCGAGGAAGTACCACACCCGGCACGATGTCAATGGCCAGGTCCAGGTCGTAAGGGCGGTGAGGAGGTAGACTGGTAGCTCGTCTCTTGCTGAAGACCTCGGCCAGGTCGCGGTACGGAGCAGGGACCCCTTCCAGCTCAACATCGGGGCCCTCGGACTCCCCTGAGCATGTCCCAGCCTTAGCCTGGAGACAAAGCTCCTGACAGGTCGCCCCCCAGTGGACGATTCGATTAGTGGTCTAGGAAATGAAGGGGTCGTGTTGAACTAGACAGGGGTGTCCTAGGATGATGGGCGGTGAGGTAAGGGTGGTGACGAGAAACTGTATCCTCTCAGAGTGGTGGTCGATGATGAGTGGAAGCTCCTTGGTCCGGTGAGTGACTGGGCTGACGTTGAGGGGGTGACCGTCAATGGCTGTGATAGTAATAGGCCGGGATAACACCTCAGTTTCAATCCCCACCTGGGCAGCATAAGCTTGATCGATGAAGTTCCCAGCCACACCCGAGTCAACGAATGCGGTGGTCTAAATCCCTCGGTGGCCCATGAGGATTGTTACCTGCAGCAGCAACCGGGAAACAGCGGAACAGGAGTCGGCGGCGTCGGGACCAGATGAAGACCTCTCTCTCTTCACCTGGTCTGGCTGTTTCCCGGACGCAAGGTACAGATTGCCCGATTAAATACCTGCGTGAGGTTACTTCCGGGTCCTCGTGACCTCACGTGATTTAGTTTTGACACATGGATGAAGAGTTTGGGGAAAGATATTTGATTTTGCTAGTGGGCTATAATGTTGTGCAGAACTATAAGACTGTTTGGCCAAATGACCTTATGGTTTTAAGAAATGAGCCAAACCAATCGAGAAAAACTGTAATGAAAACCTTAATGGATGGATGGTCAGATGAATGAAAATTAATGAGTACATTTATAAATAGAAAACAGATGGATGGACGGATGAATGAACAAACAAACGAATGTATTTATAAATGGATAGATAAATTATTGAATTATAAATTATTGAAGAATGAAAGAATTAATCCATCTAATCCATGAATGGATAGATGAATGGTTTGATGAACAAATGAACAAACAAATTAGTACATGAATTAATAGATGAATGAAGGAACTTTTGGATTAGATCGCCAGATGGACAGACAGGTGAACGAATAAACAAACAAAAGAATTAATTAATTAATGAATGCATGTATGGATGAACGGACAAACAAATGAAGGAATGAATGAAGGAATACATTAAATATTAAACAAATGAACTAGTGAGTGAGTGAGTGAGTTAATAACTGAATGAATAAATAAATACATATTAATATATTCAATAAAAAATATAAAGTATAATAAACAACAATAACAGTATTATAAAATATAGCATTAGCCTCCTGATATTTGACAGAAAATGAAAAAGACCAATAACACATTTATAAAGCATGAGTGAGTGAATGAGAATAAACTAACAGAACGAGTGACAGACCTGTATCTGCTCGCGTTATTCCTAACATACCAGCACTTCTGCTTAACAAGCATTTCCCGCACAGGTACATCACCGTGGCGACAGACACAATGTAGTTGATGATGGTGCCGACGTGAGCGGGATACACCAGCATCATCAACCCCAGCAGGTCGAAGAACACCATGTTACCGTGACGATACTCTGAAGAATCCGCCAGTTCATCTGACATCACCAGGTGCTGGAGCACAGACAGGATGTTGTCACCTGATGGCAGAGGTAAACAGGAAGTCAACACAGCTGAAAGACGGATTACATGTGACATCATAAAACATACAGCACTGGCTCTACATTCTGATTGGACGAGCCACGTCTATGAGAAGTTATGTTACACATGAGCTGAATAAAACACTCCATTTGCTTATTAAACTAATGCATTATTCATTTTGATTATTAATAAATCATGTTACTTACAGATATTGCTCTTCTGCAGCTTCACAAAAACAATACAACAGTCCAAGTCAAGCTTCAGTACGTCAACTTTAGCACAAGTTATGACAGAAGAGAAGTGATCAAGAGCTGGAGTATAAGAGTTTAGTACTGTTGCTGCTCTTTAGATTTGAACTCGCTGCCAGGAAGGATTATTGTGTTTACTGTGTCTTTACACCTTTCTTCTGTCATTATAATGCACTTAAATGTAATTATAGAATACTTCTATAAACAGAATAACAGAAGAAGCTTTGTGCTTTTTGTGTTGCTTGCTTCACACAATTCAGTGCAAGCTCAGTTATTAGTTTGTAGTCATCTGGCCTGCTTTAGGCTTCTAGTTAACGGAGAAGACGTTCACAGTCGTACACTCGAGAGATGATTGGTTGTGTATTTAGTTGATATCTGTGAGCTGTCACAGACACATCAGCAGAAGAGTTCAGATCTCGTCTTCAACCTCTCCGTGTGAAGACCTATAAGAGCAGTGACTCTAACACACTTCACACACTCTCTTTCCACCTCCATCATATGTTTCAGCATCTTCCAGCTGTATAACAGCTAATCTGCATCCTAACAGTAGCTCACTCTTCTTCTGTGGGTTGTCATCAAAGCTCATTTTATTGCAGATACTCAGTCTCCTGAGCTTGACTGAGACCTGGATTCAGCCAGAAGACCCCCACAGCTCTCCCTTTGAGAGGTCAGAGGACACCTTCTTAGAGGATCTCTGGAGACTTCAACGCTCACCTGGAGAAGCTTTATGCTGCAGAAGAACTCTTCCCCACCACAAACACCCACAAATCAAGCAACAAAATTGACTTCATTTACAAACAATTGTTTTGCAGAAAGCATTTTGATAAAACCCATCTAACCATTTCTTCATCACATTTAATCTTCATTATAATACCTGTGTGACAGTAACCTGTGGTCTCTTTCTCCTCCTCTCTTCCCTCATCTACACATCTCTCATCTCTGGATGGGAACACTTTATGCTCTACTTTAACATCTTGTCGAGATGAGATGAGACTAGACCTGCACGGCCTGCCTCTTCTAGCTAGGGCTGCAACTAACGATTACTTTGATAATCGATTAGTTGGGCGATTATTTTTTCGATTAATTGGATAAAAACTAAATGCTTCTTTAATTTGATGTTTTGCTTCTAACTTTATAAAACAAAAAAACAAAAACAAAAACAAATTGTTTTTATTTCTGGAAATGTTCTAGTTGATGTTTTCTTCAAGAGGCACTGGCCAAGGAAGTTTCATATTTCTACACTCAAACACAAACATATTGAAACCTGTGTTTTATAGGAACATAGACTAAACAAATCTATTTACAAGATTACAAGATAAAAGATTTTGAAAACTTCACTGTCATTCTTATAGCTTTATACATAGGACTACATACATACATATATTTATTGATCTATATATATTTGTGTGTGTAATTACGAGTCTTTAAAAAGCCTATTAATAATTAATCTGAAAAATCTATGAACACTATGAATCATTAAATTACAATAAAGACAAAATCACTAATAAATAAATCAATAAAACAAGCTAATGAAACAATAACTAAATATGGTCCAATGCCATGTCTAAAGTCAATAAATGAATCATCTTACAACAGGCATTTCTTTAAACATTAAACATCTTCTTCTACGCTCCACTGGTAGATCGGTGGCTCATTACTGCCACACACTGGCGGCAAACTTAACAGATCGTAGCTGATGTCAGATTGGGTTAAAAATGGACTGCCTAAGGTAAAATGTGATTATTAAACAACTAATCGATGACAGAAAAGTTGTTAACTATTTTAATAATCAATTAGTTGTTTTAGCTCTACATCTAACACCTGGTTATCAGATGTTCTTTGTGAGCATCGGAGCAAACTTGAACCTCTCTGAAGTTAGGTTTCACTTCCTAATATCTTCACACGAAGCGGTAGATCAGGAACCAGACGTCTCACCTGCTCTCTGGATGCAGTCGGTGTGGATTCTCGCCGGAGTGTCATATTTAGTGTGATAGAGAAAACCGTTCTCTATGAACGCAAGATCAATTCCTGCAAAATGAGACGGAGGAAAATTAAACTTGATCTGTTAGTCTCAGTCAACACTCCTGGTTTACTGCAGCAATACATTTACACAATAAATATGTGTTATTACAGTTATTGCTTTTAATCTGTATCTGTTTTGTTGTGCAGTAAAGATCTGGCAACCACCGCTGCCATGATTTTTAGCCCTGATCATTTTTCCAATGCGTATCTCATACCAGGAATATTCCCAAAGTGGCTGAAGATGCTGAAGTCTGTATCTGAAGGAATGAGTTCGCTCTGAAAGATCTCCTGACCGACCACTGTAGCGAAGGGGTGTACGGCAGCTCGGGCGTAAGCCTGGACCAGCCACGGGTTCTCTGGACCTCAAACACACACACACAAACACACACACGACTGAGGCTCGTTCTACATCATTTACTCATCCTCATATTTAGTATTTTGACAGGATGATGATGGAAGTGAATGTGAACAGATAAAGCAATGATCATTTGTGATTGAGAAACTAAATAAACACATCTGGTTTACATCATCATCCCCAAACTTTCTGACTCCAAGACTCATGATAATATCTTTCCTCGGGGTTATCTGCTGTAATGTGTGTGATTTTTATTCATTTATAAAAACAAAAACCTAGAGTTTGCCCAGATTAAAGCAATTTTTATTTTTATTGTTTGTTCTCAGAAACAAGATTCTACATTCTCCTGCTCTTAGTAACCAGTCAAATAACAACTCATTTCCTGTCATTCATGATCTATTGGATAAAGATAAAATACAGCATTGTAAAAATATTGATTTCTACCTATTATACTAGATATTGAAAGGTTCATATTCTTTATAAAATGCCCATTAAGTTTGAAGATTTTACTTATTTCATAACATTTCTAGGTCTATAAATCACTTTTAAAGCGAGGCTTCCTCATTTATCACAGTTAGAGGTGGGCGATCTCCCCCCAAAAGTAGTTTCTCAAATTCTTGGTAATTTTGAAAGGTATTATCAGACATATCTAAACTGGAACAACTTCAATAAACTTCAATATTTGCAACATTTAATAAACACAACTGCATTAAACAATCAGCGGTCATAAAGGTAAATAAAGCCTAAGCTTAAAAACTGCATCACTGTAGGAATCAAATGTACATGCTTTATTAATAAAAGGTATAATATTATTCAGTCAAGAGCAGAGAGAGAGTTTTCTCTTGTCTTTTGTGGATGGTTTAAAATTAGGACACAGACAGCGGTATGTTTGTTAGGCTACTGTGTCTTTAAGACTGAAAGCGCTGATATACCGACATGGGCTCGCCGTGATTTTCCCAAGTAAGACATGATCCTGGATCAACATCACTGTCCAAAAATATAATTTTTTTGCCAATTCTTACCCTTAAACCTACCCCTACCCAAAATAAATTCCTAAAATCAGTGGGAATTGACAGCTGATTAACAAGAGTGTAGAAGCACCTAACACGGTGAGCATGATTTCACCAAGTAAAAGATGTTCCTGGATCAACATTCTAATCAACCAATCAGAATTGAGGAATAGCTTTTCTGGAAATATCTGTTTTAGGGTAATATGTTTTGGGTAGGGGTAGGTTAAGGGGTAAGAATTGGCATAAGTTTATATTTTTGGACAGTAATGTTGATCCTACTTGGCAAAATCATGGACCTACTAACATGCAGCCAATTCCTTCCTAATTGTTTCTATTCACTTAAGACATCACTGACAATCTTTGTGTGAAGTAGAGTCTAGTCACATCACATGATCTGATTAGGTCTGATTTGGACATTTAAGATGGAAGAAAGAGTTGAAGCTGACTGAGTAAAGTATGACAGGATGATGACGCTCATATCTCAGTAACAGATCAGGTGTTGAGATCAGGTACCTGTCTGAAACACCAGCTCTTTCCCTCCCACTCCTGCCGAATCCAGGTTCACAAACGCTCGCACCTGCTGAGCCCAGGGATGCTGGGTAATGAAGCCATGACTGGCCTGAGAGAGATGGAGATCAAACTTGCATGAATGTGTGTGTGTGTGTGTGTGAATGAGACCATGAATGATGAAAGTGATATGAGTCATTCAAACCAGCTGACTACATTTCAGTGAGATCATCACATGCTCACTGAGGTCAAAGGTCAGCTGTGTCGTGACCTCTCACCTGCAGCCCGGTCTCCTCGGCCCCGTTGAACAGGAAGATAATGCCGTGTTTGCGAGGAGTGGAGAGATTCGCTAGAGAATGTAAAACCTCCAGCATCACTGAACAGCCGACGGCGTCATCACTGGCTCCTGAAACACACACACATCAGTGTCACTGCTGTTTCACCTCCTGGTTTTCTACTGATCAGGACTTCACGGATCTCAGCAGAGCTTAATAATGCACTATATCCATAAATAATATGAACAAACTTCATTAAAGCATGTGAACTCAGCGTCTCCTGAGACAGACTACAGTACAGCAGGGTCTCTGAAGTGCTGATGGAGCTGTAGAAACGTACCAGGGCTGTCGGGCACCGAGTCAAAGTGGCAGTTAGCGAGCATGAAGTGCTGAGCGCTGGTCTTCGGCTGGAGTTTGACGGCGATATTGATCACATGGTCGTAGCAGCTAAATTTAAAGCAGCCGCTGGGCCGCTGGATGTCTACGATGATGGAGTGAGGTCTGTCGTCAGTCTCAGACCGGATCTGCTCGATCTGATCCAGCAGGTATTTGACTGTGCTGATCTCGTTCTCTGGGCTCCCGACGGTCCTCGGCCCGATGCTGGTGATCTGCTCCAGATGCTTCCTGATTCACAAAATAAGAGTACTTTACACGTGTGAGCACACATCTGCTGACGAGGCTTCTGTGCTGGTTTTATTCTACTCTTATTTATCTGCAGATCCTGTCCAGTTACTGATTTAAAGCAGAGAAGCCGAAAGACTTTCATTGTACCCGTGTATAATGATAAAGACTACTCTACAATTCTATTCTATGTTTTTTTTATGGATGTATGAAACATGAATTATCATTTAATGGCAACTTCAAGCATCATTAGAAGAGATATTTGCTGTGTTATATGTAAAAATACACACTGGAAGATATTATTTCAACTAACTAAATTAGAGACCTAGAAATATTTACTTTTGGCATAAAAAAAACAAACAAAAAACTATACTACTACTTACTAGAATGAGTATTTTATTATCCATTCAGATGTAATGCATTCCAATATCAATATCACATGGTCCTAAGTATTCAGACCCTTTGCTGTGACACTCAAATATTTAACTCAGGTGATATTAATTTCTTCTGATCATCCTTGAGATGTTTCTACACCTTCATTTGAGTCCAGCTGTGTTTGATTATACTGATTGGACTT
>JAUYWG010000033.1:925135-952294 GCA_034779775.1 Enteromius afrohamiltoni
GCGCTCCTTGCGCGGTTGAGAAAATAGTGCCTATAGCTACCTGGAAGAGATCGATCCACACATTTTTGAATCGATCCCGTATTATTTTAATGTGAATCGATATCGGATCGTGGATTGATCTTTTGAACCCAGCCCTAAAAAAAGCACTCTTGTTCTCATTCATTTTTGTTTGTATGCATGGACTCAGAGTAAATTTATATTATATTCAGTCATTTGCCTCCAATATGTTTGTATTTAGCGGCAAGAAGCCTATTCAATGTCAACAACGATGTTACTAAGAAACCAGTAATGAGAACGCCCACTAGCGACCTCATCAAGAGCCTCTAGCGACAGAAGTCCAATAGCTGGGAATTATATCAAAAGACACCCATTAATTTCCAGTGATCACATCTGTCAAGGACAAAAAGATGAACTGCTTCTTTCACTTGTTATAACTTCTGTGATTTTCTTTCAGATCCGGCAGTTGAAGGAGTGAATGAACAACCAACTGCAGAGACTCCTCTGTTGAATGGGGACGATACTGACGGAGGGAACGAGCAGCAGGTGACGAGTCCAGTTTGAAGGGAAAAGACACGCCCACCACTGTGACATCATCCACAATCAGGCTCCACAGCATTGCTGCTGTCAGTGAAAAATGGTTGGAAAAAAGCTGTAGTGAATTCTTGTGTGATGAACGCATGACAAACAGCAGGTTACAGGAGATAAAGTAAACCATTCTCTGTCCAAACCGTGAACTGATCCGTGGTGCTACAACTAAACCACTACTGAAATAGATGTACCTACATTGTTTACTACATCCAAACTAAATCCAGACAGTCAGCATGATGCAGAAACAAGCAAACAGTGAACCATTTGTCACTTAAACACTGTTTTTCTTTTGTCAGTGTTTACCTTTTATAGATTCAGTCACAAGATGGAGCTGAAGCAGCATCGTCTGCATTAGGAGAGTCATATTTTTGCTGTATTCAACAATCTTGAAAACATCCAGGCTGTCACAGTCTCAGCCTGTTTGTCTGTCTCTGTCTCCCCATTTCATGTACCGGACTCCATTCCCCAGAATGCACCTCTCCTCCACAGCTGTTTCTGATTAGGTTTATTCATTCAATCATTATCACCTGTATAAATACCAGTCTGTGTGTCTGTCTCCTTTCCCGTTGCGGACTCTCGCTCTCGCTTCTTTCTTTGGACTCTGTTTGCTACCGTTTACCGACCCACGCCTGGACACTGACGCCGCTTCTGTTTATCTATGTTATTCCTGTTTGCTGATGATAGACTCTGCCTGTACGACCTTGTGTTGTCCAATAAACAATCTGCATATGAATCCGCTCACTCCCTCGCCTCTCATTTGTAACACAGGCACTGGTAACATGATTATAATGTTTAGTATGACATTTTTTTTAAATAACCTTCAAACAATATACTACTTATAATTATTCAAGTTTACTGTATTTTTCTATCAGCTGTAGTTTAAACGTTTGAGGAGCTTCTTCATTTCATATTTGAATGAAAAGTGGTAGTCTTTCTTTTAACTCTCACAGGACAAATGCCACAATACTAGCCTTATTTAATAATAGCCTTCTTTCTGTTGAGTATCACATGCAACGCATGAGTCATTATTTGACATCTACTGTAAGTAAGAAGTAAAATAAATAATAATGGGGATTTTACCCCATTATAATAAGGCAGAGATAATGCAAATGTGAAATGGATTGTCATAACACTTAGCCACTCTTTATAATAATCAGTAAGCTAAGAGACGATTGCCACATTCCTATAATGTTGACAGTATGCCCTCTATTTCCGTTAGCTTGACGTGGTGAAGTGGAGCGGTGGTGAGCAGTTTGAGATATGTGTACTCATTTCTGAACATCTCAGTTTGTTGTTTCATTTTTGAAGTCCTTTTTTTGCTGATGGACAAAGCTAACCAAACTGGGGAAACTCAGAAATGTAATAAATCGTCAAACTAGTCATAAGGCATCAATCATGTCTTGGCATTATTTTCATAATCACAAAAATTCCCACATGGCAATATTCACATTAAATATTCCTACTTGGGTCATGTGATCAATCTCAATTCTTCTTCTGGTAGTCCATTATCTGTGCCCTTAATTTTGGGCTAAATCTGTCCACCCTGAAGGCTGAGGAGAAATGTACATTTACATAAGGTAGGGTAAGTATACTGTAAAGGAAACCTGGTCAAACATGACATTCTGCCATTAAAACAGTGCTTAACAAATTCTTTAAATCCCTCATCTTCCACAATAGAGAAAGGCTTCAAGTCCTTCACTATCATGGTTACATCCTTCTTCCTTCCTATTAATACACAGTACGATTATTTTTACAACCCTTGGAGTTCAGATGACTAAAATGTAGTGTTAGTTAGGACTTAACCATCCACAGCCTAAATTAATACAATAAGTATAACAACCAACCCTACTAATGGACATTGGAATACAGGTGGGCAAAGGACCCAAATTTCATAAACGCAGGCTTTTTGGGACAAAAAGCTGGATTTGAAAAAGTTACAATTATCTGTATAAAGGTCACGGTCGATCTAGCAAATGCCTTTAAAACTGTGCTATGCTATTACTGATTTGTTTATATATTTGTGATTCTCTGTGTTCATATAGTCCACCACATGAAGATCCACTTTGTGGATAGTCTTTGTCCCACAGAAAATTTCTGTAATCATTTCATAATTACTTGTATTCTTGTTACCTTCTCCAGTTGGTGTAGAATGGTGCTGTGTTGCAGGGGTCTCATTTGGCCAGAGCAATTGGAGGCTTCGAGCGCAGATGGCGAAGCATTGACGAGGTGTTATCAGAGTAAAATAAACTTTGATCACACATTAAACATGACACTTTATTAGAAGTGTTCCCACACTCGGTCTCTTGCGTGCATTTTCCATGTCGTTACAAAAAAAGCTGAGGACAGTGTTTGAAAGGGTGCCGTTTACAAGCAGCAAACTAGTTTGTAGTTGAGAAAGGACTTTTATTATTTTTTGGGGAACAGTAATTGATCACCTTGATATACACACAGACAACAGACTTTCAAAATAAATTTCTTAATAGTAATATTTGTTTCTTAGCATTAAAACACCACAGAAAATCTAAAATTAATAATAGTAAAAATGTTCATATATGCATGACATTGAATGTAATGATTATATTGAGTTACAGTTATGGTCACTTGAGAATGGGACACGCATTCAACAAACACGAGCCTTTTAGGATATCCAACAGGGAACACACCTATTTTCTCTCTGTGTGCTTCTTTAGCGAATTACAACGTCATGTCTCCGGTACGGTGTACATTTTAGGACATCCTCAGACCTCAGTCATAAAATGAAAATGCGTCATGCCTCAGACTGAAAGGCCTTTGTCAATGGACCAAACGGCATCGTGACTTAGACTGAAAGGCTTCAGGTTTCGGAAAAAACGACGTCGGGTGTCAGTTCTCTTTTTAAGATCTTTATGTTAAAAAAAAAACAAAAACAAATCTGACAAATACAGTTTCCAGGTATGAGCTTCACATGACAATACAAAGACAATAAATTGTTTACAAAAAGATGGTAATCAGCAAATTGTTGATTACAGTAAACTTCCCAACAGTTATTAATACAATCATGCAGAATTATAATATTCACACATGCAACTCAATATACAACCACCAAGCAAAATCAACCAATAGTGTTCTCACTGCCTCACACCACAACACACACACACACACAAAAAAAATAAAAAAAATAAAAATAAAAGGAGGGCAAATAAACAAATTATCAGGCAAAGAAAACAAACAAAAAAAGTTAATTAAATAAAAAAAGCTGTAGGCTACTGGGAAAGCAGTGGTGTATTATATGATCCAACCCCAGATAAATCTGTCAGAACACAATTACATGTTTAAACATGTCAAAACTTCACATTGATAGAGAACAAGAGATCCTTCACGACAACTCCTAATCAGGCTGAACACGTCCTATTACATTCATCACTACAGCTCCATATAAAACACACAGTTAAAACACACATTTTACTGTTTTATTGTTGACTTATTTCACCTACCCGGCCACATAGAAGGGGGACAGAAGGCTGCAATAAACATACAGCTCCGAAAAGTACTCGTTTACACACGCAGAAAACCAGCTGGGATACGAGATGACTCCAAAGCAGTGACTGTGAATCCGTGTCTGTTAAATCAACAAAGAAGCATGCGCTTTTAAAAAGAAACCCCCAATCTAATAAACTGAACACGATACCTCGAACTAATCCGCCATACGAAAGGGGAAAAGAAATTACAGCTCCAGCTCAATCCTGCGATGCCACCACACCAAACAACCCTGCGCGGTCTCCACAAACCTCGCGCCACACACCTTTAACTAATGTAGGCGGAAATTACCTGGCACCTGCCCATCCATGACGTCATCCCAGAAGGTAGCAATCCCCGAACCCACTACATAAAGATGTAGGCTAGTATTTGTGAGTGCAGGTGCGAAGTAAATTAATATTTATCAGATAAACTAATATTTTACTGATAGCTTACAGCATTTATACATACACAAAAGAAAGCTCGAACCATTCGTTAGTGTGGCTGTTTAATGAAGAGAAAGATATCATAATAAACTTATTATAAACTCTAATTATGTTTTAATGTTTGGCTGACCAATCAGCGGAGAGGGGCGTTTTGACTCCGCCCACATCGATCGAACATTCAAGTGGTTTACTGTTTTCTGTCCCTGAATGGAAAAACAAAAATAGAGCCGAATTCTTTTCTTTTTTTGTTTTGTTGGAGCACATGAAAAACGACCAAATATCCGTTTTTTCTGTTTCCATTTTTTTATTTTTTTGAAAACGTATATGGAATGGACTGAAGATTGTGATTGAACACAGAGCTTGATTTTTGTGATAATCCAAAATGAAATCCTCAAATAAAACTCTTTAATGCTAACAGCCAGTCTGGCTTCAGAATAACTTCATAATTCCCCCACTCTATTTCAACCGCATCACTCTCCAGTCCAGCGGGTGGCGCTAAACACATTTGTTTGTTTGCGAAACACTGAACCCCAGAGGAAGAAGATTAGTTTCAACGCGCTCTCAGTTGAAAAGCTCAAAGAAAAACTGTTGTAAATATCGTTACTGTAAATAGAAAAAGAAATACCGTTTTTGAATCAGGTCAGTAAATACCTATAATATTCTCATCCTCACAGTTGTGACTAAGTTTTGAAGCAAGCAGGGACATCGAGAGGAGAATCCTCTGAACTGAGATCTGCTGCTGGGAATATCATGTTTATTAAAGAGGAGAGTGAGAAGAACACGAGTGAACCTGATACATGGAGAATAAAGCAGGAGGAAACAGAACCATGGAGAATAAAACAAGAGGAACCAGAAACATGTGCAATAAAACATGAGGAACAAGAAGGTTGGAATCTGTTGATTTATATTTAATGATTGTTTGTGGTATATTAGGTTTGCAAACCCTGCTGAAAGAACTGCATATGCTGATATGGTATGATTTGAAGCAGGTGTTTTATATTGGTATTAAGATGGTCGGACCAGCTCAAACCAGCATCCCAGCTTCAAAACATACCATACCAGCATATGCAGTTTTTAGAGGGTTTTTTTTTTTCCGAACAGGAAAGCTTTAACCTCTGAGGTCTGAGTGGGTTTCGGGGCTCTGGAGAAGATTTTACATGCCCTGACTTGTTTTTTTTTTCAATATGTTGAAGAAACATTCATGTCTAAAGGGTGATTACACTGTATTTAATTCAAACTGTGCTTCAATGATATGAGAGCAGCATGAGCATAGTCTGATGAGAATGTTTGCTTATGGAGCATCTTTGATTGGCTCATTGGATTGACTTGACCAATGGTAGCTCAAAGGTGTTTAGCAGTCAAAACAAACTCGATCAACAAATGATGTTGTTTTGGTTCAGTTTGATATAGTTTGGAGCATATCAGTGCCTTTAGTCATTCATTTCTACTTGCTTTGCATTTTGAAATAATCAAAGATTTATTTTAAAACATCAAACCATCACAAAATCAAATTTTGTCAGAAGTCTCAAATCACTAAACTTCACTTTATGACTGAATCGCACATCAATATTAATCACTGAAGTTGTTGGTCCATTGTGTTTAAAAGTATAAAAGAATGATGATACATTTAGTTAGAGTAGAACACATTTATTTTCTATACATAAATTAGATTTTGCACATTACTGATGTTAATAAAAGTAAATTTACCATCTTCCCATCTCAGGTTCAGTGCTTTACTGTCAAATGTGTATTACCAAGAATAAGCATGTACTATTTTTAGTTACTGCATGTATTAAAACAAAACGGTAGTATTATTTTCCCCCATATCTTTCCATATGTTATTATTTTCCATACCCCACACCAGCCCAGCAGTTCTCTTAAATGTTAATCCGGAGCCCTGCTCTGTTACATCACGGTTCTCAGCTTTTAACAAGTTACTGGAAGTGAACCATTTTTATTTTCATTTCAGAGCTGATTGGCAAAAAACAGGAGAATGAAGTTGAGGAGAAACATCTTGTCAAAACCGGAGAAAAACCTTTGAGTTCCTCTCAAAGCAAAAAGAAATATTCAAAGAAAAGAAAAGCCAAGAAGTATCTTACCTGCACTCTGTGCGGGAAGAGTTTCACACACCAAACAAGTATTAAACGTCATATGATAACTCATTCTGGAGAGAAACCGTTCACTTGTGATCAATGTGGGAAGGGTTTCACCCAATCAGCATACCTTAAGTTACACATGAACATCCACACTAGAGAGAAGCAGCACGTATGTGATCAGTGTGGGAAAGTGTATTTATGGGGTTCAGGACTAAATAAACACATTAGGAAAGTACATCAGACAATGTATAGCGGTGTGAGAGAATTCATTAGCTTTAAGTGTGAAAAAACCTGTTTGAAACGGCATGAAAGGATGCAAGCTGGAGAGAAACCTCATGTGATCACTCAGTGTTCATATTGTGACAAGATATTCAGTGCGTTGTCAAGTATGAAAACACACGAGAGGATCCACACTGGAGAGAAACCCTATAAGTGTTCACACTGCGACAAGAGATTCAGTAGCTCGGGATATCAGAAAAGACACGAGAGGATCCACACCGGAGAGAAACCTTACAAGTGCTCACACTGCGACAAGAGATTCTGTAAGTCAGGAGATGCTAAAATACATGAGAGGAGCCACACTGGAGAGAAACCTTATAAGTGTTCACACTGCGTCAAGACATTCAGCCAGTTTTCACATCTGAAAACACATGAGGTGATCCACACTGGAGAGAAACCATATAAGTGTTCTCACTGTGACAAGAGATTCAGTCAGTCGTCAAATCTGAAAAGACACTCAATGATCCACACTGGAGAGAAACCTTACAAGTGTTCACATTGCAGCAAGAGATTCAGTCAGTCAATAACGCTGATAAGACACGAGATGATCCACACTGGAGAGAAACCTTATAAGTGTCCACACTGTGACAAGACATTCAGCAGGTCAGCAAACCTGAAAATACACAAGAGCATCCACACTGCAGAAAAACTGTGTCAGAACAAAAGTAGTAGAAGTAGGCCTAAGTAGATGCTTCCCCACTGCTGTCGTGTTTGCTGCATTGGTGTGTGATCGTGTGACGTCATTGTGTTTATTTAGAAATGCAACCTTTTTTAAGTCCAACCCAGTCTCATGGCAAGTTGTACTTTAGGGCTTTGGATGCTTGAGGTGAACTGTTTATTTCAGAGAAAGTCTAAGGTCTTAATTGCCGCTATGTGCCCGTTAAGTCCATGTTTGTAGAAATTCATTATTATGAGTTCTGGGTTGCACATGATGTCATAAAACACACCTTTTATAACCCTTCTCCTTGTCCCTTCAATAGGTTTACTGATTTGTAATTATTTTGGGGATTAGTCCCAGTCAGGTGTTAAAGGTGGTTACAGCCCTGATCAGACATTAAAATATGTAGTGATGATATCGTGCAGTCAGTAATGTTTCATGTTAGCAAACCTTGGCAATTTTTATTGTAAACTTTTTCTTTGAAATGACATGACCGTAATTTGAAGACATGATTGAATGTTAAAAAAAGCAAATGCCATGAGTCATGAGGCTGGGTTCGATCTAGACAACGACGTCTCTACATTAAATAATAAAATGCCTTTGTCTGAAAATTGAGTGTTTAATCATTATACATTACTGACACTGATACTGTTCAGTGCTTTGGCACAATATGTATTGTTAAATGCACTATATAAATAAAGGTGATTGATTGATCAGTTCTTGGGCCCCTCCTCTTCTCATACACGATGTACACTAGTCCGATCATACAGGCACTTGGCTTCTACCATCACTAGGTTGACACACAGCTCTTTCTTTTCAACCAGATAACCCAACCGTTTTCCTGAACATCCTCCTCCTGAGGGTAATTTTTCTTCTCTAAAGGGAACAAAATAGTCAAGTAGAAAAAACATCTTTGATCATGACTTCTTGCAATGGTGAAGGTAACGAATTACAACTACTCGCGTTACTGATTACAGGTATTCCGCATACATTTAATCATTCCCGTGCAAATGTGGCTAACTCTTTTTTTTGTAACATGAGAGAACAGTCATGTAATGGCAGAGAACTGGCTGCCAAGTCTCAAATGGGGCTAATACACACAAATGAACTTTCCTTTCTCTCCTGTATTGCTTGTTGCCATATCTCTGTGTTTTAAAAATAGAAATTGTTTCTCTTTAATCCAGTATTAACCTTTATTAAAAGTTATCATCCAAGTATGATCAATGCCTGGCCGATGGAAATGCTACTGAAAATTTAATTGGCTGTAAGTGAAAAGTCTTTCAATCAAACTTGAATTTCTTTATAATGTAAGTAACTAGAAATGTTTTGGAAAGGGAATATTTGTATGATTTGTACATATAAATATCCTAATCTGTCTAACTGCATCACTACATTGTACAGACATTAGGTCAAAGCCATCTGATATTTAATATTTTATTTATCTTAAACAATATGAATGAGTCTTAAATCACTGCTGTTGTCATGTTTTGAATACATTCACATTTATTCGTTTAGCAGACACTTTAATCCAAAGCGACTTACAGGTGGGGAAAACAGCAGGCAATTAGTTCTAAAGAGGCAAAAAACAACTTAGGAAGTGCTCATTATACCGTAAATCAGGCAATGTTTAGATAAATAAGTGCAGGCAAGAAGGGGAAAGAAAGAGTAGGGTTACTAAGGGTAGGGTTTTTTTTTTATGATGTCAAATGGTGTTGAAAGAGATGGGTTTTTAGCAGTCGTTTGAAAGATGTAAGGGAGTTGGCATTACGAGTAGTGATGGGAAGATCATTCCACCAGCCAGAAACGGTGTAAGAGAATGTTCTGGAAAGAGATTTTGTGCCACTTTGTGAGGGTACATTGAGGCATCGCTCACTGGCGGATCTCAGAGTTCTGGAGGGAGTGTAGAGTGGAGGCAGTGAGCCTGTGGTTGTTCCATATGCTAGCATCAGTGTCTTGAATTTGATGCGCTCTGCAACTGGGAGCCAGTGTAGGGAGATGAAGAGAGGTGTGACATGGGCCCTTTTGGGCTCGTTGAAGACCAGTCGTGCTGCTGCATTCTGGGTCATTTGTAGAGGTTTGATTGTGCATGAGGGAAGATTGTGCAATTCTAGAAGAGCATTGCAGTAGTCCAGCCTGGAGATGACCAGGGCCTGGATCAGGAGGACAAGTGCACAGAATGTTTTACGGCTGCATCAAGACTGAGCATAGTTGCCAATAGATCCTAAAGCTACCCTGCTCAGATAGGAAACCCCTATAGTTCTTTAGTTTGTTGGCCACAGATTAAAGTAACTGTTTAAATATACTTATTGATTAAGATGCTGGACATATTAATTAGTGTATTTAATGCTTCAAACTTATGACTCTTTGAGCTCATTTGCATAGACTAACCATAGAGCTAATGTAAAGGAAACATTTTAAATGAAAGGTTATTCCCCAAAATTGATTAATGAATTAATTTGTTAATTAATTTCCCTTGATATCTTACAGCTTGTAGTAACAAGGCAGTTTAGATCAAATGAAGCTATGAGTGATTGAAAGTCTGCAGCATAAGGTTTGTCCAGATGAATGTTAAAATCACCAAAGACTAAGAGTGGAGTGCCATCCTCTTGGAATGAAGATAGCAGTCCATCCGGTTAATCTAGGAAAGAGCCTAGCATGTAAATAGAAAGTCAAATTTATGGTAAAATACCGGCAGCTGTGGTTGCCAGGAATATACCGTGAAAAAAATGTGGAATCTGTAAAAGACAATACCGTATTCTGGTTTTGTAACCCTAAATTTTAAGGTATTGTTTTACCAAAATCATGGTAGAAAAAAAAACAAATATATTTGTCAATTATACAGCAATTTAATGTAAAGAATGCAACTTTCCATCCTTTTTATGGATATTTGCAGTAAAAAAAAGTTATAATAATATTTACAGTAATTTGTTTGTTTTTTTAACAGTAATAGGATAGGCCCTATTATTGTAAATAACTGTAAAAATAACAGAAATATGTTAAACCCTATTAAAACCTTTGACAGTAAAAAACACAGTGAAATTGTATAACAAATTACAACATTTTATTTTGACCAGATACATTTTACGGTATATTCATGGCAACCACAGCTGCCGGTATTTTACTGCTAAAAATACAGTACAATATGAGGAACATAAATAGTTTACCGTACATTTTACATTTGCAACCGCTAAATATAGAAAAATCTAAAGATGCTCATATTGTGCTAAAGCACTGATCAAACTTTGTCCATTTTTTGCTGCTGAGGGGTCCAAAGTGAACTCCTGATGGACATTGAAGTACTCCTGCAGAGCTTGTATCTTCGATACCATGTGCATTAGAAACTCCACTGAGTCCTTTCCTTCACCAAGGCAGGACCCAGTGACTCATTACTGTTAATAGGTCAGGGTCAGGTAATTTTTTGTTTCATGTTTATTCATTCCTCCATGGATTACCAGCCATATATATGGACGCATGCTGTATTCTCAAGAGCTATGCTGTTGTAGTGTTAAACTAACAACACTACAAATTCCTAACAGAAAACTAGTGATGCATTCTATTTATAACGTGTTGACAAAAGTTTCAAATGATTTTTAACGGTCGCTTTGTCACTTTTGTCCAGTGTTGACAGTAGTAGACAGTTTTTTTAGCTGTGGCGTGCGAATGAGGCCCAAAATTTAGAGGCACATCTCTTCTAAACTCTATGCACTATGCAAATTCTACTCTGATCAGTACTATTTGAATAAAGGGTAAGCATTATACTGCAGCGTATTCGTGAACGCATACTGTATTGTGACTGCATGTGAGCGCAAATTATGGAGTCAGATATCTATTATATGAATTTTAGAAACGAGGCTACCAAGGTCACAACTCCACCTCCAATACCAATACGACCCCAGGATTTGGGAAAAGCTCAAAAATGCAGTAAGTAGAAATTTTATTCTGAAGCAGAATAGTGTTGATGATGTTTGAGGAACTGAGAAATTCAGCATATTTGACCATTTATTTTATTTCTTCCATCCAAAAGAACACAAAAAGCCCTATCAATTACATATGAAGATTGAATTTAGGTGTTATGTCTCTATATCTACTAGTGAGTGATGTTTTTGTGTTTTTCATCATGTTCTTCAGGAGTGAGTAAAGGTTTGGTGGTGATGGCGGTGTGTTCTGGGCTCATTTGTGTTCTTCTGCTGGTCTTCATCATACTGCAGCACATATCAGTCACAGAAGAAAGAGAATCCATGTACAAGAATCATAAAGACACAGTCCAAGTGTTGAATCAGATGATCAGCGGATTACAGGCCAATTACTCTGATCTAATGAGTGAGAAAAAACAACTGCAGGACAGATTTTATAAACTACAGGACGCTTATCAACAAGGTTAGTACAGATCTGTTTCTGTAGTTTCATTTTCCTGCTAGTTTTTAATGTATTCAGTTTACAGAAAGCGAACCCATGTCCAAGAATCATAAGGACACTGTCCAAGTGTTCACGCACATGGAAAGAACCTATATGAGGATATATGTGCATATATAAAACCTATATGCAGTATATATGCACATGTATGATAATATATATGCTGCATATATGCCACATATAGGCAAAATTGAGGTGCATATACAGTCCATATAGGTCTCCTGTATTGCTTCTTTATATCCACATATAAGCCCTATATGTACCTACAAGATATGTCTCCTATAGCTCATGGCAGGATCTGGTCATTTTAGCTCATATCTTACTTTGGCAACTGTCATACATGATGCCTAGCTCATATCTATTATCAAGGCAATAACTAAGAACTAACTAAAAAATTTTTTTTTTGTCAATCAAGTCTTTTTTCCTCACAGAGCTGAGAAGATCCTCAAAATATATATATTTTTTCTCATTGTCTTATTTTTGTTCTTGTACTATAGTTTTGTTCTTTTACTATGTAATTGTTCTTAAGAAAATAATACATTTTAATCTCTACATTCTTTTATTTATGTTGTCTATCAGCTATGGATTTTAATAATTTTACTAATATATAGGTAAACATATAGATGAGCATATAGGTGCATATATGCACACATATATACATGCATATATGTATCTATATATATGTGCAAATATATGTACGCATATACTGTATGTAAATATATATAATTGGCCATTTTCCTATATGTCACACACACACACACACACACATATATATATATATATATTAAAAACCTGTATTAAAACATATATGTTTATATAGGTGATTTCCTTGTGGGCAGTCAGATGATCAGCGCATTACAGGACAGAGTCAACACCCTGAATTATGAACTAAAGGATGCTTATCAAAAAGGTTAGTACAGATCTGTTTCTGTAGTTTCATTTTCCTACTTGTCTTTAAAGCATACAGTTAATAAAAGCATGTTTCTGTTAGGATATCAGTGGGGTTCAGGTTGGTTTTTCAAATCCAATGTTTCGAAGACCTGGTCTGAGAGCAGGCAGTATTGCAGGGATCAAGGCGCTGATCTGGTCATCATCAACAGTGAAGCGAAGCAGGTACATTTCTGTGAGTATATGTTAATGATGGAAAGCAATCACATTTACTTTATTATTTTTTTTTAATGCACACAGAATTTCATAACTTCAGTCATCGCTGGCTATGAAAGAGTATGGATTGGTCTGACTGACGTACTGGTAGAAGGCCAGATGAAATGGGTGGATAATACACCACTGAAACAAGGGTGAGACCTTTATAGCACTGTTTATTTAGTAATATATATAATAGCCTTGTGGTGCAATCAGTTTCTAGTTTTTTAGTCTTTTAGTTAAACAAAATTAATAAAATAACCATTTACCCTAAAAAGATGTTTGAAAGAGTGTTGTCTGTCACTGATCGTGTCTTCAGTCATTTCTATGCATTGCTGCAAGCTAATTTTAACTCGAATTTAAACTGTATGTTTTCAGATGAAGGTAACATTTTTTCACTGGTGGAAAAGTAGCGTGATGAGGATTAAACTAAGTGAAAACTTCACAGTGTATCGAAAATGGTCTTTTATTATTCCTGCATCACTTTACTGAACTGCATTTACAGCACGATTTTTCAATTTTAATTATATATATATAGATATATTGCAGTTACATTAAGTTGACAAATGCAATATATTGTAGTTATACTAGGTTCAAATAATGATACATTTTATTTACACTAAAATCGCAGCATATTCTTTAGCAATAGAACAAGTGTAAATATCAGCAAAGTTAGTCTATATATAGCCTCTTTATTCTTCAGTACTGTAGTAGATTATAAAACAGTATGCAATAACATATCAGAAAATGATCATAAACGATATCATTAGTAACAGTCATCTCTTGAACCCTTGATTAGGATGATCACGAGAACGATACGATTGTTTTATGATGTCAATCTTTTGTCTGAGACAGCCGTAAATCATGCAGCCTGTCCTGGGCTTAACACACCCGGTTATTTTACTACCCTGATTATTGCTGATTTGTGAATTTGAGGGTTCTGAATAACTGAAAATCTGATATTTTATTCAGGTTTTGGATGACAGGTGAACCAAGTGAACCATACTATGGAAACGAGGACTGTGTTGAACTGCAGCCTTCAGGTTCTCCCATCAACAACTGGAATGATCTTCCGTGCTCGCAAATCCTAACAGCGATTTGTGAGAAATAGGGTTGTTTTGTTTTGTTTCTCTTTAGATCATTTTATGAAATGACAATGTTTGTTAACAGATTTTAAGCTGTGATTTCTGTCTTTTTATAATACTGTTCTACTTTCATTTCATATAAACCATGGTACGCACATTATGCATATGTCAGTTTTGCTTCATAAAGTAATGCAGCATGTTCAGATATAAGAGTGATATTCAGTTGAAAGCAAATGTAAATGTGTGAATATTTTCTTATCGCTTTAAAAATCTCACAACATCTAGTTTCTCACAATGTGAATACCTACCTTGTACCTTGTTATCAAGTCTTCTTCACTGTAATTGGTTATACGGAATAAAATGGTCAAGTACCTTTATGACCATAGTACACCCACAGAATTTTGTTTTAATTTTATATTTAATGCTTGTGTCTGCTTTGTTGAAATTTGTATGTTTTAAACTTCCAGATGAAACTTCATCTACAAGTAAAAACCTCAAAGCAAATCTGTTGTTGTTATTCATGCACACAGATCTTCACATGTGCTTTCACACATCCAAAGATATCTGCTAGTATTGTGCTTCAGTCAATCCAATCTAGGGACAGGTGGGACTAGGTATCAACAGTTGTTCCTGTTTGACTTTGCATGCGCTGTATTGATGATGTAATAAGGCTCAATACTGATCACGGTCCTGAATGAATTGAGTCCAAAAACAAAAAATCTCTGCTTTAAATAACCTTTTAAAGTCTACAGATTGTCTTTGGGCAGCCGTCTTGGCCTTTAGGGATAAAATACAACAGCACATGAATCTCAACAATGATGACAAATAAAAACACTTCCAGTGCATGCTGTTTACCAATATTTGTGACCTTTGTGTATCCTTCTGTCAAACTGTCAGTCACTGCTAATGGCAATTTTATAAAGCCAAATCCCGAATCGAATCATTAGTCATTAGTATCAATATTTTGAAATTGAGTTTTATATATCATCTGAAAGCTAAATAAGCATTCCACTGATTTATGTTTTGTTAGGACAGAGATACAATCATTAAATTAAATTAAATATAGAATGTGAGAATGCTGAGAAAATCACCTTTAAAGTTGTTAAAATAACAGAAATAAGCTTAGTAATGCATATTACTGATTGATAATTTAGTTTTAACACATATTTAGCAGGTAATTAACAACAAAAATTCACCCAAAAAGGATATGCATTTATATGTGGGCATAAATATTGTATCAGATGGACAGAAGTCAAGGAGCTGTCAGACAGAAATGTGTTTGTGAAAAGGAGTAACAGTAACTAAGGAGGTAAAGCTGTAAAAAAAAACAGAGGTTTCAAATGACTTGTTATAGACATATATAAAAATACTTTTGAGTTCTCTAAATGTATCCAGAAATATAAATCGGATCGACATCCTTCATCCAAACTAATTAATTTGTGCAGGCTTGTATTTTGACACATGTAACAGTCTGGACATAAATACACATCTAAGAGAAATAAAATGCATTGCATTGCAAGACAAAAGGTTTAGTTTAGATATGTTTCTCTGACTAAAAAGACAAGAATGTTTGCTAACTTCTAGGAAAAAAAGCTTTCATGTTGATGCTTCATAGAATTTTACTGAAAGGAAATGTCAAACAAATGATATGTAAAGAAGATGTAAATGATTTTTCCTGTTAAGCTGCTGTGGAAAAACAGCACATGTACACACTCTCCGGCACATTCAAATAAACACGGTTACAAAAAATTACACCAACAATGACCTAATGTTAGGATGGAGTTAGTAAGGCTCCACCTCTTGTCTCGGATGTCATGCGTCTCGCTTCTCAGCGCTTCTGCTGACCATACTCCTCGGTTTTTCTAATTCTTGTTTCTAATTTTACTTTTAGGTTTTACCTCATTTTAATCTGACTCCAATTTTAAGTTATTATTAAATTTTGATAATAATACTAAATTGAGGTGATTTTAGTTATCTTAATTTAGAGACTTGATTATTCTAGATATGCTAAATTTTCATTTGTCTGTTCGTTGGAGACCCGTTATGTCTTAAAATATAATGCCGTTAGTTCTAATAACTGCTCAGAGATTAGGGACGGTTATTACCTCGTTTGCCAGTCGCTAACTGCTTACTGAGTCGCAAAGAGATATTTTATATAACCTTGTCTTACCTAATTTGTCAATCATTAGCGACAAGCAGGAATCAAAAGGTCTCAGAAAGCGTGCAAACGGCTTCACTTTCCAGGCCTCCAGTATGTCAGGTCCTAATCGATACATTATACGCATAATGGCATCCTGCCCAGGTTAATAATCACAAATGATTTCAACAGTCTAAAAGAATCAAGAAATAACATTTAATTTATTCGGCAGGTAAAATTATATCAAGGTAAAGATAAAATCTGTCTGAAGCCATTATTGTGTCACAGAATAAACAGGGATGCAGAAAAATAGAGATTCATGCTCTTAAACTGCTAAATCAATCTGGCTAAACACATGCCTGTACATACTGGGTTTTAAGGTGATTGATTGTTTTGTGTCTGTGTAGAGAAGTGTTTCTTAACCTTTTTCGGCCATTCCCCACTTTGGAGGTATTGAAGGGTTCTAAGCCGCACTTGTTCCAAATTGTCTCCAACAAAATCAAAATAAACTAATAATCTGTACTTTGGGGCTCGCATGGCAGTAAATAATGCGATGATATGATCATGTGGTACCTCCAGGATTTCGCAATTTTTTGTGCTTTTTGCGATCAAATTAGTTTTTGATTAAACTATGATTTAAAATTTACCAAAGTCCCTTTTATTTATAACAACAGATTATATGAGGATCTGAATTTTGTACCATAAAGTATATCATGTGTTATATATTTGTGGCATTGCCTTATTTCAGTACAACTCCCAGAATGCACTGTGATGTGGGTTTTGCAACCGGAAGCGTTCTGGTTAGGGAGACTGTAAAGAAACTCAGTAAAAGGTGGCTGTTCTGTCAAACAGTGAGTGTGTCATCGTATTCATTAAACAATGTTCTTATTTCTGAAAACATAACATCATACTTTTTATCTTTATCAATTTGAGACTTCAGTGATATTTTCCAGCCACAGAAGTCAGGGGCATCTGGTATGGAATGATTTTAGACTCAAAATAATTAATAGACACACACAAGTATCCATGCGCTACATACGTTTAATGCATGCCTCTTATTATAAACACCTTTCAATTTGAGTATGTGTACATTCAGGATTAAGTTCTTGTACAGCGATTTGTACAAACAAAGACATGTTTGTGAATAAAAGTGGTCTGTTCAACATTCATATATCATATATTGCGCATACAAAAAGAAATCTGTGGATCAGGTGACACGCGTTCATTTATTGACGTTTTGTTCGAGTCGATCTTGTTCGGTTCATTTGGATTTTGAGACTCACTTTCAGTGGTTTTTAGCATCACTGAAACACATGCACATGTTGACTGAAAGACAAGCAGATAGCACTAGGTGGCAGTCGCAGTACAGAGCTGGCAGTTCTCAGCTTAATCTAGTTGGGTAGGGGAAAAAAGAAACAATGTACAACTACTCATTTCATTCAATTAAATGAAGTTAATCAGTTCGTTTTGTATAATATATTATTAGTGGGTTATATATTATTTTTTGGTTACTTTCATTACATGGTAAATATTCTAGAGCCCCCGATCAGTGGCACATCTAATTTTGGACTCTTTACTATCATAATAGGAAATCCAGCCTAATTTAAATTGATTAGGAATTGTATACAGCAAATTTTCTACATATTAAAAGAAAATAGGCCTAGTAGGATCAGGAAGAAGACTGCAGTGGTGGTGGCCAACATTAATATGGGGGCAGTCGTGGCCTACTGGATAGAGAGTCGGACATGTAACCCAAAAATAGTGGGTTCAAGTCCCAGGTCCGGCAGGGATTGTGGGTGGGTTTAGTGAATAACCAGCGCCCTCTCCACCTTCAATACCACAACTGAGGTGAGACCTGTTACAAACCGCTCCTCTGTGGCCCTTCCCGGACAGCAGCAGCAGGAACCTTCACCCAAATATTAATGTTTCCACCCGGACTTTTTCCACCCACGTACCTCAGCGTCCCCCGCTTCCTGTTCCCGCCAAACGGACAGTATAAAAGCCCGGACTTTTGTCTTGAAACTTTGCGAAGTCTCGATTTGCCCCGGCTATCGTTACCGAGCGTTTACCATTGCATTCTGTTTTGATTCCCGTGTTTGATTTCCGCCTGTCTTTGATTTCCGCCTTTTTGCCGCCTGCCCTGATCTCTTGCCTGTCCCCGACGCCGATTATTGTCTCTCCCTGTATTCCTGTACGCCTGTGTTTTGACCCACGCCTGTTTGACTACTCTTTCATTAAACATTGTTTGCACATGGATCCACACGAGTCTCCCGCCTCGTTACAAGACCCTTGAGCAAAGCATCATTCCCCCAACTGCTTCCAGAGCACCACAGCAAAGGCTGCCCACTGCTCTGGGTGTGTGTTCATGGTGTGTGTGGTTGATCACTTCTCACTGCTGTGTGTGTGCACTTGGATGGGTTAAATGCAGAGCACAAATTCCACATCACATCCTTTCCACATTTGCAAGTTTTTTCCAAATCATCCACACGTTAATGGATTGCAGTGATTCTTGTGTGTAGGTAGTTGTGTGTGTGTGTGTGTGTGTTGTGAAAAGCTGTAAAAAATGTGAAAATGATGTCTCAAAGTCCAAATGAACCCAACAAGATCTACTCGGAACAAAACGTCAATAAATAAACGCGTGTCACCTGATTCACAGATTCCTTTTTGTATGCGCAATATATGATATATGAATGTTGAACAGACCACTTTTATTCACAAACATGTCTTTGAAGAACTGAATGTACACATACTCAAATTGAAAGGTGTTTGTGTGTTTGTAATAAGTATGCATTAAATATATGTAGCGCACCATTAATCATTTTGAGTCTAAAATCATTCCATACATTCGTACCTGCAGCAGGAACTCTTTTTGCATGGCATTAACGAACGTCTAAAACTGGTGAATCGAGGACTCATGATCATACAGTCAGTGACTTAATGTTAGCAAACGTTAAAAATGAAATTGCAATATTAGACAACTCTGCAGATAGATTTGTATCAAAGCTCTTTTTTTCCACATAAGAAAAAAAATCATGCATTATAAAGTTGAAATTATGACATGCCTTAATCGTAATTATGGGTTAAAAGTTATTAGAAAAGTTTAAATGATTACTTAAATTATTACTTAAAGGTACCGTATGTAAGAAATGTATTCTGATAATCATAAAATGTCTCTGTTATGTTCAACAGGCATTAAGAAAACATGTTAATTAAAAGTACTCATATCGCCGACAGCAGTAGTACAGCCTGGATATTCTCGTTTAAAAAGTGCAGTTGCAGCCCTCAACTGATGTTTATGTTGTCATGTTTTGTTTTGGCCTGAAGCTCCACCCTCCATCTATCTCAAAGTCAGTAGTGTTTCGTCATCCATGTTCCCTGCTCTGCATAAACACAACGCGTTCCATCGTCATTGCACTCGTTCTAGTTGCTGTCTTCAATTTGGCAACCTGCGTGTGCCTCAAGTCTGAGAAGGAGGGGCCGGGTGAAAAAAACATCTCCAGTATTACATAATTCTAAAATAAAAAGTAGGAATTATTAAATTAAAATAGTCAAAATTATGACTTGCTAGCTCACTGATTTACATGACACAGGATTGTGGAAGCACAGGTCTAATGATGTGAACACATTATGTTTATATGCATTTTTAAATGTGATTTAAAAATAGCTCTGAGCAAACCCACTCTTGAAACGATTTTAAGCGAAGAATTGCAGCACCCCAATTGGAAATTGTAGTATGTTTAATAATAATAAGGTTTTAGGCCTATTGTTGTGTGCATGAAAAGTCTGTTGTGTGATTTCCATTGCTTGTTCAAAGATGGCAACACAGGCCGAACTGATAGCAGCTAATGTTTATTGTAAAACTTTATAACAATGTGTCATTGTTAACAAGTAACTATGCAGGAAGTAATGGGTAGTTACTAATCACAAGAGTAACGTCTTAAAAGTGAACAATTGGGTTCTTAGTGGATATCCCCCAAATAAGTCATCTACAGGTTGAAATTATGACCACTACTGTGGATGAATGTTCTCTGTTTATCTCAAGCGTTAACATAAAATAATAATAACAATGGTAATTCATTTTAATACTTAGTGTAATGAAGGGGACGTGAAGCGTTCGAGTTGATGTGCAAACGAGTTTATTTAGGCTCAGGGTCAGGACGGACAAAATCAAAACGCTGGCAAACAGAATCAGTTGAGGCATATCCAGAGGCAGAAACATATACAAAGCAATGATCAATACCGTGAATCAGTCCAGGGGAAGAGACAACAAGAATATCCAGGAGACAGGCAGGAACAGTAATAGGTAATCCAACAGGCAGAACACAACGAACACTGGAACACGAATGAATACAACTTGAGTGACGGCATACACTGAGACATGCATCAACAATGATCCGTGCTAGACAGACAAACAAACTGGTTTATATACAGGTGGCACTGATTGATTGATTGATTGAACCAAACTAGCAACAGCTGTGAGGAGAGGTGCATGCTGGGGAATGGAGTCCAGGAATGAAAACATACACAGAGCACATAGAAAGCTGGAGTGCCAACCACAGTCTTAAGCTGGCAGCTCCAGCTGGGCGTGACACTTAGGAAGTGATCTTGACAAGCTAATAATTGAATTAGTTCACTATTGTGAACTCTGTTTTATGTCATAGCCTACATACCACCTAATAATAGAACAGGTACCCCTTAGTTTCAAAATTACAGTAGATATAATTTGTAATTTTACAGGTTATTAGTCCTTCATTACAGAGGTACAGAATAGGTGCACTGTAAATTCTGTTCACTTACGCAACACACCGTTGTGGATCAGGAAGAGCCTTTTACCGTAATTTACTTCAATAAACAAATAATAATAACCTTCGCTGGGAATTCACTTCTAAATCTGAAATAATTATTAATTGTTTCAGTGATTTGATGTAAAAAACAAAAGACCTACAGGAGTACCATTTACTTGAGCGGTAAGATTCTCAGAGAGTCAAAACAATAGAAGAAAGGAAAGAGTGTGTGAGTGAAGGTGGTTCTGATTGTGTGTAGAAGTTTGTTAGTTCCAGGATCAGAGAATGACACCGTTCCTCTGTCATAATCCAGATCCACTCTCACATGATCAAGCTTCCGCTTCACACGAAAGCCAGAACCTATATACCGTCCTGACTGATGATACTCCACACACCAGACATCAGTGTTGAAGAAATCACATCCCTTCCCTGTGTTTGATGCTGTAGTCAGTCCAAGACACCAGCGCTGACTCTGTTTAACCTCCACATCCCAGCGGTGTGTTCCTGAAATAAAGCCCTCTGAAGCAAGAACACAGGGATAGAAGTCAAATCTCTCTGGATTATCAGGAAGAGGTTGTTTGTTCCTGCTGTTTGTCACACTTGTCAGATTACCAGATAGAACAAGCCATGGATTCGCAGTGTTTGGATCCAGAATCACAGGAGCTGATGAGACACAATTATCAGATGCTGTTATTCTGATGCTAATATAATGATCAAGAGTGAATAGAACACAGATTATTATGAGTTATGACACTCATCTTCTTGATCAAACACATCAGATCTTCTGCAGTCACTCACTGTTCTGGATGATGTCCTGTATCTTCTTCCAGACTCTGAAGGGCAAGTTGCCCAAGTATCGTGGCACATCAATCAAAGCTCCATAAGCCATCTGTGGATCTGGCTGTGATGAGATCTGGACTCTGGAACAAGATTCAGGATCAGAACTGGACAGCGAATTTGGATCAGATGAAGAAAGACCAGAGACAGAAGCAGATCACTCACCTTTCCATCGAGACTGGAAACCCCTGCAGAACAGTCACACCATTGATCATCAACAACTCTATCAATCAATCATCAATCAATCAATGATCTAAAATCAGACCTTTAGAAAGCAGACGTCACTGGCTTTCATCATCTCCTCCGTGTCTTTGATTGTGTGTGAAAGAGCTGAAATGCGTCTGTTGAGCTCCTCCAGCTTCTCCTTCATCGTCTGCTTCTTCTGCTCCTCTTCCTCTTTCAGTGCAGTGATTGTAGCTTCTTCTTCATCTCTGAGAAACTGATGAAGCTTCTCAAACTGCTGTTTAATGTGATGCTCCGTGTGCTCAGCCTGAGACTGAAAGCAAACCACATTAACTTTAATCATCTCAGTCAAAGCCTTGCTTGTCATTTACAAAAATAATGAACTGTAGATAGAACTGCTCTGTAGATTCTTGATTCTGAATGGTCAGTCACAACATTCCAAGGTATGCTCAAAAACAACTAGGAAAGCTGATGAAACAGGATCGCCCAGGTAAGTGAAGTTATGCCGCTTGCTAGAAACCCTCCTGTTACCCTAAAATCTGCTAACACCACCTTAAATCCTCCAGAATATGATTTTTTTTGCTAAAAGGTTAGTGTCAGGTAATTGATGTCTTTATTGACTACTTAACAACACTCTGAAATACAGAAGAATTAGGTTTTCCCCTCCCCCATGGCGTGGGAAACATCAGAGTCTCTAGTGAGAATTATGATTCACCCTACCCCCATGTCATGTGAGCTGTCAGTGGTTCTCGCAATACTACAGTTATGGTTGTGCTAGTTTTTTTTATTTTTATTTTTATTATACTTAACATATAAAATTATAAAATCATAGCATGTTTTAGTGACCTTAATATCACCCAAAACAAATGTAAAATTTTCTTATGTTTAAAACAGCTAAAGACCAAAAGAACACTGATGTGACAAAATGTGTACAGGGCATTGAAAAAATAATATCATGTTATGTTTCCCCATTAAATTAGGAAAAGTAATTAAATCTGAAGCAAAAAAGAAAAGTCAATTATATATGTACGTACGTTAAACATTGAATGGGGTTGACCCCAAGGATAACAGGAGGGGTTTAAAGTCATATAGTGCTAATATACTGTTGGCAGTAGGGATTGCTGATAATTCGACATTAAGGCATAAACAAAACTTGCACGGAGTGTTGCGGGTAAATATTGACTTTGGCGGGTGAACAAAATTTGGGCGGTTTTCAAACGTATGAATAATATAGACTTATTAGTTAACATACAAGCCCATCATCACAGCGTTATTAAACACACGCACACTGCAGACTACTGGTGTTGATGTTGACGTCTCCCTCAAAACGTGAATTACACCTGTTGAGGGAGAGATGACTTGAAGACTCTTATCACTGCAACTTTAAAATCAGAGCACAGTTAAATAAACATCTATACAAACCTGTCTTTTCTCTTTCATGGTTCAGTGAAATCTGCTGGACTTGTTACTGTCGACTGTGCAAAGTTTTGTATAATGTTAGAGTCTGCATACACTTATACTGACCTTCAAGGTAAGCATGATTTCACCAAGAACAAGATGTTCCTGGATCAACATCCTTGTTGACTGGTAGCCTTCTTTATTCAAAGCTCCTTCTACCCTGAACAAATCTCCCACCTTACCAGCAACCTCAGACCATCACGTTACCCCCACCTTTCTTGACAGATGGTGTTAGGCACTCTTCCAGCATCTTTTCACTTGTTATGCATCTCACAAACGTTCTTCTGTGTGATCCTAACACCTCAAACTTCGATTTGTCCGTCTATAACACTTTTCCAATCTTCATCTGTCCAATGTTTGTGTTCCTTTGCCCATATTAATATTTTTCTTTTAATGGCCAGTCTCAGATATGGCTTTTTCTTTGCCACTCTGCCCTAAAGACCAGCATCCCTGATTCGCCTATTCACTGTAGATGTGGACACTGGTGTTTTGCGGGTACTATTTAATGAAGCTGCCAGTTAAGGACCTGCGAGGCGTCTATTTCTCTGAGACTTTAATGTATTTTTCTTCTTGCTCAGTTGTGCAGTGGGGCCTCCCATTTCACTTTCTACTCCAGTTAGAGCCTGTTTATGCTGTTCTTTGAAAGGCTAAAGGGTTAACCAGCTAAACTGTTTTCAGCTGTGCTAACATGATTGCACAAGGGTTTTCTAATCATCCATTAGCCTTCTTATGATTACAAATAGGCAAACACACTGTATCATTAGAACACTGAAGTGATAGTTGCTGGAAATGGGCCTCTATACACCTATGTAGATATTGCACCATAAACCAGACATTTGTTGCTAGAATAATCATTTACCACATTAACGGTATATAGATTGTATTTCTGATTATTTTAAAGTTATCTTAATTAAAAAAAAAACAGTTTTTCTTTTAAAAATGAGGAAATTTAGAAGTGCATGTCTTTAAAAATGTAAGCTGTTCTTACAGTTATGTCCTATGAAGAACGAGAAATTGTGCGATCAAAATAAGAACATTTTTATTAAACATGGCCCCTGGAGCGGAGTGATTATTAAATGCAGAGGGAAAATTTGTGCTGCTCCACTCCACTCACATACTCTGACTGGGACAGATAATTTCATGCGTTTACTGCCTCAGTTTAAAATTCTTCATTTTACAGTTGATGATGTGTTTTTAAATGTTGCTTTCTTTAAGTGTTTTCCAGCTCTTGTTTGGTTGTTTTATTTTTTCCCTAATAAAGACAATCATTCAATTATAGTGGCTTACTGCAATGAAAATAAGTGTCAATGCTGTTTCTTCACCTGGATGTGTTGTACTGTTTTCTCAAACCCTCCTTTTATTTTGTCATTCCGTTTTAGTTTATCTCGTAAGGACTTCAGTGTTGTATTAAGCTCCGCCTAGAATTGAACAAAAACATTACAATGAACAGAAGACGCTGTAGTACCATTTTGTAAATCAGTTTTGTGTTAGATGCAATAAAAAGCCTTGTACGTGTATTTACGCTTTGATTTGTACAAGCTGAGTCTAACACAAAACTGCAGACATTATGTGCGTACAACTACTAAATGGTGCTATGGTGACATTACAGTTCCAAATTAGTGAAAATGATCAAAAATATCTTAATTTGTCTTAATGACAAAATGACAAGTGACAAAATTTTCAGTTTATTAAATAGAATAGCTATTTGCACTATCGCTGTGTACACTTAATGCAAATAGCCACTGCCATAACATTTTAATGTGTGATAGCTGTTTACTTAGGTTGAATTTAATTTGAAGATCTAAAACTACTTAGTATGAGACAAATGATGAATGAATCTGCACATATGTTTTTACAGCACAGTAAATGTCATATGAGCTTGATTAAAATACTAGAGGCTTTTTTTTACCTTATATGATGAAACCACTTCACTGATAGGTTTAAATTTATGATTGTTGTGTTGTTTTGAGTCTCTGCACACTAAACACACTGGTTGTTTGTCCTCCAGACAGAATAGTTTGAGTTTCTCTCGGTGTAAACGGCAGATCTCCTCAGATCCGGATGAACAGCTGTCATTTCTCTGCTTCAGGAATGACTCACACAAGTTCTTTAATGCCAGATTAGATGGTGGTTTCTCTCTTGACGATCTTCTTCTGCAAACAGGACACTCTTGGGTTTCCTTGGTTCTCCAGAACTTTTGAAGGCACTCCTTACAGAAACTGTGACTACATGACAAAAGAACAGGAGCTTTGAATACTTCACAGCACACAGGACAGATATAATCGTCTTCCTCTGCTGAAGCCATTCACACTGTTTGAGCTCCAGCTGCTTAAACTTTACTTTCAATTTCAAAATAATGGAAAAAACACATTAGAATAACAAAGATCTGCTGTTTTGTTTAGACATGAGAGTCATTGTGAGCGAAATTAGAGTCTCTTCCTGGTTAGTGCAGTAAGAGGGTGGAGTTAATGATCGTGATCGTTCATGACCTCTGTTCAGAGAGGGCAGACTAGATCAGGACTGATTGAAATGCATTCAAAATTAAACTGCACTAATACACTTGTACTGAAGTACAATGCTAAAAAAGGCATTAAATAGATAAAAATAATTAAACAGAAATATTTTTCTCCATGTAAACAACAAAAATGTCAAAACAAAACATATTTTCTGATAGGATCTAGTGTCCAGGGCTGGATTTAAATTATATGGCATGGAGGCTTGATCTATATCAGGGATGTCGTTTACTTCTTACTTTCTATATAGGAGATGCAAAGCTAAAGGCATTATAAAAGTGCTAAAAGCATTATACTGCAGCTCATTTGTGAATACATACTGTATTGTGACTGAAAGTGAACGCAAATAATGGTGGCAGATCTCTTCTATGTTAATTTTTGAACACCAAGGGACCAACTCCACCTCCAACACCGAGTCGACCCCAGAAAATGCTCAAAAATGCAGTAAGTAGAGATTTTACTCTGAAGCAGAAATAGTATTGATTGATTCCAGAAGCTGAGAGATGCCACATAACATTTGTGTTCTTTTTCTGGTCTTCATCATAAATCAGCCACAGCAGAAAGCAATTTCAACCTTTGCAATTTTTCAAATTTGCGAACCACCTCATGCAAGCGTAAAAATGTTTTTGCAATATTTGGGAGTTTTCTTGAAATTGACGCATTTCCATCAGGCGTATTTTCAATTTGCACACGTTGTGCTAATGAAAACACTACTAAAGCTACTGGGGTTTAGGGTTTAGAGAAATCATACGAGTGAGGTGGTATGAATTAACATGATTTTACTACCTTATACAAATTTTTACAAATTGGTCGTAGACTGTATTGCAACTTACTACTAATAACGACACCAGCTTTACTGAAGAAATGCACATGATGATCAAATTCAGTTAATTGCACAGCCCTAACAAAGAAGAACAAGTGAAAATTGATGAGAAATTACAATTTGCGCATTGTGCATATTACTCAGTGTAACGCTCTGTACAAGGAGGAGGAGACGTGAAGGTAAGTTGAGTGAGTTTATTGAGGTTTGTTAAAGTCTTTTGA
>JAUYWG010000033.1:980119-1005304 GCA_034779775.1 Enteromius afrohamiltoni
CACTTCTCGTCGAGAAGATCGTGTCAATTGCATTCAGAGACCAGTTGATCAAATCCATATTCCTTTTGTTTCAAGATAAAGGCAAGGAGAGTCTCTGAAGTATTCACAAGACAGACAAGAGAAGCAAGCAGGACAGATAAGGGAGGGAGAGCAGATGCGACCTCCTTCGTCAAGAGGGAAAAGGGAGCCCCAAGTGGAATTTATTGAGCCCCAAGAACAAAGAAAGAAATCAAATAGTTTTTTTTTTGTGACCATGTTCTGCAGGATAACCTAGCCATGACAAAGACATAGAGCACGAGCAACTGATTTAAATATTGGTTGGATGTTTGCGGTGTGTGGGGAAGGGGAGTATTTAGAAGCTGTGGGTTCTAATCCACCCTCGAAAAGGTCTTTTTTCTAATTAAAAACAAAGTGTTGTTGATTTAAGTGATTATATATCAAGAGCAAGAGCGTTTGTGAGAGTTTTTTTTTGTGTGTTTGTGTGTGTGCTTTTACTAGAACGAAGCAATTTTTGGTCTAAAAAACGTCTATTAGCCGTTGAAACATTAGACTAGACATCATTTAGACCACTATTAAACTAATACATCTGAACATCTAATGGGCGTTGAATCTGCGTCTAGGCTAAAATACGGTTGTCAGTGGGCTGTCAGTGAAAATCTAATAGACGTCTGGCCATAGCCCCAGAATAGAGTAGACATCAAATAGACAGCCAATAGATATACATCTAATACGGCTTTTATTAAGAAAAATAACATTTTCAACAATACAAAATGATAAGAAATACTAAAGAATTAATGAATTTTTAACAACTTTAATTATATATAAATTAAATATTTTTAAATAACATGCTATCAAGCTTAACATTGAAACATGAATAAATGACAACATAAAAGAAAAAAGATTAACCCTTTTGTTGGCTCACTCATTTGAACAAATAAAAGCAAACAACAGAAAATCATTAATGAACAATTTCCTTTAAGTTTAATTTCTTGTCTAAAATTCTTCCCATCTGTATTCCTCAAGTCCAACTCAACAGCTGACAGGAAGATGACAGCATCTGCCAAATACGGAGGAAAAACACAAGAAAAGCTTTTTTGACATAACTTTTAGTTGAATTACACTAATTGTGACAGGGAGTCTTTCTCTTTTGCTTTGATGCCTACTAAAAACAAAATCAAGACATATATTGTATATAATAATAAAAATAAAAGCTCTCTGATAAATGTGTGTTTTATACAAGCCTCCAACACTGCAGTCTGTTGAAACGGCTCTTTCTGCAGCGGACCACCCCCTTCATCCTGAATTTGGAAATCAGGGAATTTTTTAAACCCCGAAAATGTAAAACAGACATTTGACATTTCAAAATAAGCAGTGAGTATTGACAACACAATATTTGATTGATGAGGGATGTTTTACAGGCTTTACCTGTTCAGCGTCTTTGAGGGTCCTTCCTTCAATTCATTTGTACTTTTAAGCTTTACAATGAGCTATAACTAAAAGTTTTAAAATTAATCTTATTCTACTTGAACAATGACAAATATATTCTATTCATTTAGCTCATGCTCTCTCTGCGTGTAATAAGCCATTGCTCGATCATAAATTAAAAATGTTATTATTATTATTATTGATATTATATTATACAACAAATGGACTTAGTCAAAGATTTCCTTCCATTTCCTGAGGAAATGTTGTTTTGGTGAGGTTATTTATTTTTTTAAACAGGTACAAATGATAAAATGTTTACTGTATTATCTATTAAATAGTGTAATTAATCCTCTGAACACATGCTGAAGTGTGGGCCTAGTCACGGATCAAACAATCTGCTTCTTTCACTACACCGTCACGGTTCCTAACAAATAATACAGATAAATAATGATCACATCAAAACGAAAACACAGATACCTACAAGACCAAGTAGAAATGTCCTTCATCGTTTGTTTGTCTGTCCGCTGCTCTCCTGATAAGAGTCTCTCTCATCTAACATTCAAAAAGCAGCAGTGTTCTCTCTGGTGCCTCGCGCCTCAGCAGCGCATCTAGCGGCTGGGAATAGTAACTGCATTTTTATTCATAAAATCAAATTTGCTCTTGGCTGGTCTAGTATAGGGCTATAGCCAAACCGTTAAAACCGCCTCGAGTTTACCGGGTGGACTAAAAGAAGACGACATATAGCCATAATATAATACATAATATATGGCCATAAATACATTAGTTTTGGCAAGATTTGGCATCTTTACATCTGAATCAAGAAGAGAAACTTATCTTATCAGTATAGACGGGAGAAAACCTGTGTTATTTGCAAGTTTGTCCTCCGGAATTAATAACAAACGAGAAAAAAAAAAGAAAAACATTCACTTGAACGTGCCCTTGCTCTTGATATACAACCATTTAAATGAACAGAGCTTTGTTTTTAATTAGGAAAAAAGACCATTACGAGGGTAGATTAGAACCCGCGGCCTCAAAACACTAATAATTTATTCTACCACTATTTTGTAATAAAATTTAATTTCTGCCGCTGGTTGTTGCTTTTAAAAAACAAAAACGTTATTTAACAAACAAATATGTTCCAAACATTTTTCTAAATTGACTTAAAAGAAAAACTAAACGAAAAATAATAATTTTGCCATTACACACAAGTAGTTATACTGGTCAGAGCGGCAATATTTCCATTATTGTGTTTACATGTCTGAATATTTTGTATGTAGTGTGCAATTTAAAACAATTTCCTCTAGGAGTCACCAACGGACATAAAACAAACACGCACAAGAAATAGACGTACACCAGACATGGAGTGGCAGTAGACCAACGCACATTCTCACATTCATTTCATTCTTAGTAAATCCCAACGTGAGCGTGAAATCTGGCCCCAGGCCCCAGGAGTCAGAGATAGAATTAACTGATAGTTGAAGTTTCATCCACAGAAGTCAGCTTCAATACTCCGTATGAGTTCGCAAGGCTGCTCTGCTTACATCTTACAGACATAAGGATATATACTCTAACAAAGGTCAATATTTGCGTAAATACATTAGTCCCTTTCTAATTGGTCCAAACCAAGACATTTGTTGCACAATTCAAGGTGAAGAAGATGATGATGATTCGGGCACCAGGATTTCCAAATATGGGTCTTCACAGCCAGCTAGAACCAACTCTCTGTTGTACAGAGAGAAGCAGTACACACATATAGCACATTTCTACTCAAGGCTAACTAGCTCACTCCAAGCATCTTATGAGCATGGCTGGATACAGTCTTAGGCAGGATGAAGTAAAATACAATTCTTGCTAGGACTGGATTGATAATTCTCTATAATATCTTATACAATAAAGGTCACAGTTGATTGTCCAGACCATCATGATCTAAAGGACAACATAATAAAGACAGAGCCAGGCTCTGTTTGACCTTGGGGCCTGGTCTGAAGCACACAGTCTTTTACTGTGTCATTTACTCCTTAAATCGATCATAAATCAGTCATTTACTCCTTAAATCGATCAGTTCAGCATATGACATAAATTAATGTAATTCAGTGAGTTAAATACTGATTCGTTGTATGATTATAATAAACATTAGTATGAAATATATTACATTTAAAAGTAACGTTCCCCAACACTGGTTACAAATGACTTGATTCTATCATCTGATCGTGGTTGTATCCAGGGGTTTCTTTGTTGGGTGTAAAGTTATCAGGGGCCCCAACTGGTGGGAGGTCCCCTGAATAGTGAAATTTTATTTTCCTTTAAATATAATTTTAAAATCACAATAAATGTTGTGAACTTATGTAAATGCTAATATTTTGGGTAAATGCATCAGTTGATTGATGTATTAAATGGTGTCGTAGGTAGCTGTGAACCTCGAGCTTACCGGGGCCTATAGCCACCGCTTGTGCATAGGGCCCAGAATTTGGTGCTACGCCCCTGTCTGTATCTCATAATTTGTGCTTTTGGATCTTAGTGCTTCTTTCAACACTATTGACCACAACATTCTCTTGAATAGACTAGTTGTTGGCATTAGTGGAAGTGCCTTAGCATGGTTCAAATCATACTTATCTGACCGCTATCAGTTTGTAGCAGTGAATGAGGACGTATCATATCGATCTCAATATGGAGTACCTCAAGGCTCAGTACTAGGGCCGTCATTTTTTACGCTTTACGCTTATCTTGGGAGATCTTATCAGGAAACATGGTGCTACAGATGGTTGCCAACTAGAATTTTTACCGCCAAGGCAGCATCTGTAGAGTGCACTTGCAGCTGTTGACCGCCGTGTGGTGCTTTAATCATAAGTTATTGAGCAAACGCTTCAAAGCTCGTTTTAGCAAATAGCTGTCAGCTTGCCTTGCTGATGTCAGCAGCAGAAAAATCACTTGGTATATGGGACAAAACAAAATGCCCTAGAACTGTTCATTTTCTTTTCCTTTATTCTTTTTTGCACACAAATGCTATCTATGTATTTGCTTTTTTTAATCTGAACTGCCCTATGTAGGTGCCCACTCCTTTTTTTTTTTTTCTTTTTTTTTTTGTCGCTTACTTTTTCAGATATATCTGTTATATGATATCTGTTTGTTACTGTTTTGTAAATGATCGGTTATTATAAATTAAAATAAAATATATAATAATAAAATAAAATAAAATAAACAGACGATTGAATGAAATGTAGTCCAGTGATTCGGTTTCTCAAAGAAAGTAAATGGCTTCTCTCCATTATGAAATCTCATGTGACACCCAAGACTTGTTTTGTGTGTGAAACTCTTCCCACCTGATAATAAGTGAACAATTTCTCTCCAGTATAAAGTCTCATTTAAGTCTTAAATAAAATTTAAACAGATCACCTTATGGACGCATACATTTTGTGTTATTTCCCTCCTCTCACCGCTTCACTCTCCAGTCCAACAGGTGGCTCTAAAACACACATTTATTATCTAACCACCATTAAACCTCAGAGGAAGAATATTAACCAAGCTCTCTGTTGTTTAGTTGTGATGCTGGTTTAATACAACAACTTGGATCAGGTTCATAAATACCTGTAATATTCTCATCTTCACAGTCATGACTAAATGTTAAAGCAAGCAGGAGTATCTTAAGGAGAAACATCTGAACTGAGATCTGTTGCTGCAAAGATGGAGTTTGTTAAAGAGGAGACTGAGGAGAACATGAGAGAACAAGAAACCTGCAGAATAGCACACAACGAACCAGAAAACTATATGATAAAACACGAGGAGCCAGAAAACTGCACAATAAAACACGAGGAGACAGAAAACTACTTGATAAAACACGAGGAGCCAGAAAACTATATAATAAAACACGAGGAGCCAGAAAACTCTATAATAAAACACGAGGAGCCAGAAAACTACTTGATAAAACACGAGGAACCAGAAAACTGCACAATAAAACAGGAGCAAGAAGGTTGGTCTTTATTTTTAATGACTGTTTGCTCATAAAAGATGGAATGGATTTAAAAAAAATTGTACTACAGAAACAAATCCAAAGAAAACAGTAGTAGGGAAAACAAGCATTGAAGAAAATAACTTTTTTTTTTCAAAGCAAGCAAATTAAACTGCACACAATGGGTTAAGGGGTGCAAATATACTTTCCCCCCCCCAAAACCAATTCGATCTGTTACAAAAAATTCCGAGTATCTGCGAAACTGATACCAGTGAAGGTTGTTTTCACTGTGTCACTGCTCTTTTGTGTGTTAAACACAATTAAAAAAAATAACAAAATAACAATTTATGACATAAATATTAAAATATTATTACACAGGTTAGTGGATATATATATAAAATCCAAATAATTGCATAGCTCAGTAATTAACACAGCAATGTATAATAATAATACTATATATATATATATATATATATACATATATATATATATATATATATGTGTGTGTGGCAGAAAGGTATAATACGAAAGGCTCCAATACAGAGCCGCACAAAATGTTTAAGCTGTTTCCATTCATAATTTCTATTGTGTTAAATTGTATGCCAGCTGTTCTTCATCCATTTGAAAAAAAAAAAAAAAGGCTGTAATAAAAATATTAACTTTTCATGTTTTGTATTGATACTCCAGGATCAATCAATAAGCTTTTAATAATCATAATAATATTCATAATTTTATTTATTTACTTACAAAATGCGGCTTAAACACCAGGTGCCTGTTCAGAAAGGAGGTTCAAACAACTGAAGTTTAAACTTGAACTCTGAGTTGACAAACCCAGAGATTAAAACCTCAGAGTTTTGGGCTTCAGAACAGGTGATCTGAGTAAGATCAATCAACTCTGAGTAGACTAACTCAGAGTTAAGCTTGTACACCGCAACTATGAAAAGGCATTATCTATCAAGGGCAGATATTATGATTCAGCATGGCAACATCTGAAAAATAAAGCTGAACTTGATATGCTCATGGAAAGTTACAGCAAATATGAGCACATATTTAAAAATAAAAGCAACACCACTGCATCAGCGAAACAGAGACAGTCACCTGTCACCTGAGTTTTAATCACGTCACCTGAAGCTAATCAAGTTCACTGCTTTTAAGCCCATGCACTTCATTCACTCGTCGGCTGTGATCAAGGTAACATCCTTTTACCTACCTCATGCCTACTGTTTGTTACTGTTCTGAATTACGTCTCATCTCTATGCTAAGACCAAGTTTGGTTACTTACCTGCTCGTTTCCCCGAAGACGCCTCACTGTATCCAGTATCCTAGGAACAGCACGAGTGGATCTAGAAGCGCGACTACAACGTGTCTCCACAATTCACGGATTCAACCAAATGTTCGCTGGCATGGCTTTCACCTGCGTATATATGTGTGTGTGTGTGTGTGTGTATCATATACTGATATTAGCATGCTCACAGATGTTTTGTTGTGTTTTTTTTAGTTATCAGAATCACAGCAGCACAGAGTCCTGTCTCCTCAGAACTGAGCATCTTCACACTGATGACCTCTAGGAGATCTGATGTTTGCCTAAACTAATATTCTCTGGTAAAACAAGCTTTTATTTTTCTTGAAAAGGAGCAGCAAACACTTAAATATCAGGCATTCTGTAGAGGTGAATCTGTTTTCAGGATTGACTCAAAGTCTGTTCACATAGTCTCTGTACATCTGTAGTTAGATCAGTTTGCTCAATAATTTATCTTTGAACTTCATTATGTATATTTTTATTATACTGTGTTTTAAATAAAATACAAATCATTTCAGAAACAGTTTTGTCTCTCATCTCCTCACATTATTTCTTACCTGCCTCAGTGACAGCCACTAATGGCCCATTAGTCTTTGTCTCTTCAGGTGTTAATCACTAAATATTGATGACCATTGTCACTCCCTCGCATACTGGCTTTCAGCCTCAAAACATGTCTTTTGAAATTTAAAACACTATATTGTTTTCTCTGAAAAAGTGGAATGATTTTCAAATCATTGTGAAGTAAATATTCTAGCCTAATTTCAGCTAGTTTTATTTTCACAAAACCTACTAACCACACATAATATTCAAAAATTCAAAAAAGACAAAAATGTATTTTGGTCACATATTATTGTAGAGCAGTTTGTGCTGATTACAAGAAAAATACAGGTTGGTCAATAATATGTTCTAAGTAGCTGAAAAAAGCACAAATATCAGAGCATGTCCAAACATGGGCCTCAAAATCACCTCAGATCCCAGAGGGTTAACCGATGGTAGGTTTAGGGGCAGGTGTTGGGTGACGTGCCCAAAAATGTATTAATAAAGTAATATAAATAAAACTGCTGTGGCCATTTACAGTGAAATCACACCCAAATACACACAGTATGCAGTAATGGCAATATCATTACCCAATATTTGAATCCAAATCCGTGCGTGGATCACGACTGATGCCTGTCACTGACATAAATTGTAATCTTTTATGTGAGCCCATCACTGAATTTTCAATGATTACGTGATACTTACACGGAATTATGCGTTAACACAGCCTGCACCTTACCGAAATATTTGTTACAAATTCAAATGTTGCTGCAATGTGCACTCATTGGATGTCACCTGCCTTCGTTACAGATTGCACCAAGCAGTGTTTCTGGTGAGGTGTGTTCAAATGATGAGCGCTTCTTTGTGAGTTCAAGGAAAGAGCATGGGGAAAATTATCTGGTTAATATTTTCAGCTATTAACAAGATAAAGTAGATAAAATTATGCTCTGCACCTTACACAAACCTACTGTATCCCACCAGAGAGAACTGCAACACATTGTCATTACTTTTGGTACTGCTTTTGACATTTTTTGCAATAAATAAATGATTGTAATTGTATTTATTTGTCTGTCACGTCTTGATTAGGTTTAGAGGTAAGAGTGGGATTAGCATCTATACAAATATTTTTTAATGCTATGTTGTTACAAAAATAGTTGTTCCCCATATGCATATTTCAGTCAACTGTGTTATATCCTTTTATATTATCTAAAAATTGGTAGATTTAGGTTTGGCGTAGATTAAGGGGTCTAAAATTCTAAAACACTTATTGATAATATGCTAGAAATCCATATTTGCTATTAAATGGGTAGGTTTAGGTGTGGGGTAGGTTAAGGAGTCTAAAAATCGAAACTGTTTATTAACAAAATGAGAAAGATGCAGGGAAACATATATCTTAATTATATAAAAGTTGTATGCAACTATTTTACATACTTATCAAAGAATACACAGTGATTTATAGCTTTTAAGTGTTAAAACGCATCTAAATTGTAGATTTTAGCATCAGTAAAAAGTATGTTTTACGCTTGTAAATGTTGCATATTAATACATAAATTTAAACATGATATCAGGCTGTATAGAAACATGCATGAAATATGCATTAAAAATACATATATTTTGAATATCTGTGTGCCTCTTTCATAAAAAGGTATGAAAAATTTTACCTTCAGGGAGGTAAAATTTATAAAATTGCATCTAAAGGAGCCCATTTTTTAAGAGAAATATTTTCACTGTTACACCAGTGCTAAATTTATGTACTTTCACATTATTATCTTGTTTTTTCAGCTTACTGACAAATTAATTGTTTTTGCATTTGATTTTTAGAGTTTATTGAAGAAAGCGAGGAGAACAAAGAATTCTGTCAAATTGAGGAGAAAAATCCTGTCAAAACTGAAGAAAATCATTTGAGTTGCTATGAAATAAAACAAAAAGATTTAAAACAAAGAGGAACCGAGAAATTGTTTGCCTGCACTCAATGTGAAAAGAGTTTCACAAGCCAAAGAAGTTTTAATGTTCACATGAGAGTTCATACTGGAAAGAAACCGTTTACTCCGTGTGGGAAGAGTTTCTTGCGGTCATTGAGACAAAAAAACATGTTAACATACACTCTCGAAAAAAAACATACAAGTGTTCACACTGTGACAAGAGTTACAAACAATTATCAACTCTGAAAAGACATGAGAGGATCCACACTAAAGGAAAACCTTACAAGTGTTCACACTGTGACAAGAGATTCAATCGTTCATCAAATCTGAAAAGACACGAGAGGATCCACACTGAAGAGAAACCTTACAAGTGTTCACACTGTGACAAGAGATTCATTCGTTCATCAAATCTGAAGACACACGAGAGGATGCACACTGGAGAGAAACCTTACAAGTGTTTACACTGTGACAAGAGATTCAGTCATTCAGGAACCCTGAAAATACACGAGAGGATTCACACTGGAGAGAAACCATATAAGTGTTCACACTGTGACAAGAGATACAGTCAGTCATCAGGTCTGAAATCGCACAAGAAGATCCACACTGGAGAGAAACCTTACAAGTGTTCACACTGTGACAAGAGATTCAGTCAGTCAGGAGATCTGAAATCACACGAGAGGATTCATACTGGAGAGAAACCTTATGAGTGTTCACACTGTGACAAGAGATTCAGTCAGTCAGGAGATCTGAAATCACACGAGAGGATTCACACTGGAAACAAACCTTATAAGTGTTCACACTGTGACAAGAGATTCAGTCAGTCAGGAGATCTGAAATCGCACAAGAAGATCCACACTGGAGAGAAACCTTACAAATGTTCACACTGTGACAAGAGATTCAGTCAGTCAGGAGATCTGAAATCACATGAAAGGATTCACACTGGAAACAAACCTTATAAGTGTTCACACTGTGACAAGAGATTCAGTCAGTCAGGACATCTGAAAACACACAAGAGTATTCACACTGGAGAGAAACCATATCACTGCACTGAATGTGGGAAGTGTTTTGCTCAATTATCTTCTCTACAGAGTCATACAAAAAACAATCATAGTACGTAGATCTTCAACACTTTCAGGTCTGATCCTGTCATCTCTACAAATGCAACACAACAATGCACATATCATCTGGATAAATCTTTTCTATGAAAACAAAACAAAAACACATTACAAAAGACATGACAAAGAAACATCATCTAAAGTTTTCACCATGAATAATCTTTTAAAAGATTAAAAGAGACAAAGCTGTTTTTCAGAGTGAAGACTTTCAGCAGCAAAGACTTTTGTAATGAAATATACCAAATTGCTTTTTGTAAATTTCTTTGTGTAAACATGTACATCTGGTAACGCTTATGGAAGAAAAAAAGTGCATGTGTATAGAAAAACTGATTATATATGCTGTTTATAACTCACTTAATGGATGGGGAGTTGGACTTGTCACCCAAAGATTGTGGCTTTGAGTCCTAGGTCCGGAGGGAGTGAACCAGCAACCTTCAAAACACTGCAAGGCACCGTTGCCCCAACTGCTCCCCAAGCGCCACAACAATGGCTGCCCACTGCTCCGGGTGTGTGTGGTTGTGCACTTGGGTGGTTTAAACGCAGAGCACAAATTCCTAGTATGTGAAACTGTAACCCGTTCCTTGGATTTGTAAAACAAAAAAGAGAAAAAAAATATCGACTGGGGTCTGAGCTCACCAAATATGTAAAACTATTAGTATTTGAAGTCTCGGGTTCGGGGTCTCACACTAAACACAAAATGTCAATTAAATTGTGCTTATGAAATTGTGCTTAATCAAATTCACTTGTGTCAATTTGTCTCCTAGTCACTAACTGCTTGAATAAAACACATACACAGAAATCCGTTTTAACAGATAGTATTTGTATTTAGTTTTTTTTTTTTTTTAACTGCAACTACTCGCAGTATGAAGTACTCGCTTGAAATCTCAACCTTCACATACTCAATATATATATGTGTGTGTATCTTCATCAACAATTCAGCTTGTAAACAGTAAACTGTCAATCAAAATTACAACTGAAGATGAGAAGAACAGAAGAAAAAAAAAAAAAAAATCCAAACCAATTCCAGTTGGAATGTGTTTGATTTAGTTCAGTCAGTATTAGTGTATGAATCCCTACAGAGTCCTTGCTGAAATTAACAGTGAAGAGGTGGTTACTCCTTACGAACAAGCTGGCTGATTTTGAAATCTATCTGCAATGAAGTCCAATTCGTCTCCTCCCTTCTGGCACGAATCCAAAACAACCAAAACGTTTCAATCTCATCAAGCACATACCATCATCCAATCGCTAATGCAATGAAACAGTTCAGACATATATTTAAAAGTGGAAATTGCAAGGATGGATTTGATTAAGTTTTGACTAATAAATATACTGAACAAATACACGAAAATAAGAATGCTGTTGTTGCATCATTTCAAGTACTTGACTGAAGTATTTGGGTTGGGATTCTATGTCTACATTTTGCAGCACACATTTGACTTTCCAACCAACATAATCCTCTCTTAAGTCTCTCTTCCAAGCTCAACTCATGCTCAAATCATGCTGTATGGACGCATCAGAATCTTCCTTCATTAAAGTTGAATCTTCTTGCTGAATTTCTGCCTCACTACCTTCTTCAATCCCACTCTCGACAGGTTCATCTCTTAGCGAGTCACCTCACCAGTCGCGTCATTCCTAGTACAATTACATGCGTGCACTAGAGGACAGACATATTTTCGCCAATGCTCTTTCTTCTTATCACTCAGGGTTCCCAAAAGATCTAAAAGGGTTTGGTTAAACCTGTCTACTGGGTTTCCCCGTGAGTGATAAGGTGTAGTGAGGGATTTCACTCCTGCTACTGTACACAACTCTTTCACAAGCGTAGACTCAAAATTAGCCCCCTGATCTCTATGTATTCTTTTAGGGAAACCAAATTGACAGATCAAGTTCTCCCACAACACAGAAGCCACGGTTTTGGCTGTTTGGTCCTTTGTAGGAAATGCCCATGAGTAATTAGTAAAATAGTCTGTGATTACTAAGATGTTACGGGTGTCGCTTGAGTCTGGCTCCAATGAAAGATAATCAATACAGACTAACTCCAAGGGAGCATAAGCTTTGATGTTAAATAACTCTGCAGCCCTTTGAGCACGGACTTTTCTCTTGATGCATCTCTCGCAAGTTCTGCACTTTCGCTCCACACTCAGCCATTTTTGGCCAATAAAATCTGGGTCGTGCAAGCTCCAAAGTTCTTTCGTAACCCATATGCCCAGTTTCGTCATGAACTCCTTCGAGGGCTCTATCTCTGAAACTAGGGGGTACAACTAGTTGCCCATATTTTTGTCCGTACTGATCAGATACCATACGGTACAGCACACCATCCACTAAACATAACCTGATTGACAGAGCTGCAAGCCACCTGTGTTCAGTCGCATCCAGTTTAGCTGTTGTAAGCACATACACTAATGGGTTGTTGTCGGTGAACACAGTAAACTTTGTGCCGTACAGAAAATCATGGAATTTCTCGCACACAGCCCATTTAAGTGCTAAATACTCTAGTTTGTGCACAGGGTAGTTTTTTCTCACTCTTTGACAGGCCACGGCTAGCATAGGCGATCACTCTAGTCTTTCCATCTTGAACCTGATATAGAGCGTGGCCAAGGCCATTAACGCTGGCATCTGTGTGAAGAATATAGGGTACCTTCCAATCTGCAAAACCTAGGACAGGCGCACTTGTTAGCTTCTGAATGATAGTGTCAAATGCAACTTGACCCTCCTCATTCCATTTCCCAGCTAGAGACAGTGTTTTACCCTTAATACGTCAAGATGATGATAACCGTGTAGTGGAAAATTTGCCTTGTAATAGCACATTCAGAGGCTTAACTATCCTCGAATAACCCTCAACAAAACGCCTGTAGTATCCAGAAAAACCAAGAAATCCCCTCAGATCCCAGTTCTCGGAATGGGCCATTCTTTGTAGAAAGATTCGGCTACACAAGTGACCTGAGATCCAGTGTTAATTAAACAGTGACACTCAATTCAATCAAACCAAGCTTTACTTTCCCAACGTTCCCCGATTAGACCACAAGGAACCTGGTTACTCTTTTCTATGGAACTTTTCACTACTCCAGCTTCTGTTCATTCCTCAACAAAAGCTGCTCCTAGTTTAAATGCACAGTGGGTGTGGTCACCTTGGGGGAAGAAGTCCTTTGTTCAAGCCTTTTAATTCACTTTTGCTGCACCAATGCTGCATTCACTTGGTTAGTGCAGTGTTGCAAACGTGTTGCAAATGTTTTATTCTATTTAACAACAGAATAAAAAAAAATACACTTATATCTTTGTTTTACATGCCTGAAGTTACTATGAAAAAAAAATACATGTACAATAAAAATAATTATTCTTAAAGATCAGAAATATTGATAGAAGTCTTGCATCAATCCATATACTTGATAATTTGAGTGGGTTACAAAACCATACCTAGCCACATGTTACTTCCTTTATATTATATATTGTAAAATGATGAACTGCGAATAGAAACATCCAAAATAAAAGTTTTTGTTCACATGATATGTGTGTGTACTATGTATATATATTATGCATATATAAATACAAATAAATAAATAGGGTACACAAGTTAACATCGTATGAGTTTAGATGTGGCAACACTTTACAGTAAGGTTCATTAGTTAATGGTATTAGTTAACATGAAAGAGGCGTGTATGTACACAATATATCTGCAGCATTTATTAATTTTAGGTTATGCTAATGCATTATTAAAATCACAAGTTGTATTTGTTTACAGTCCAAGAACAAACCATGAACAACTGTTTTTATTAGTAACAAAAAAGAATAATAATAAATGTATTGTTCATTGCACATTCATGGTAGTTAATCCAAACTCAATAAACAAAGTTAAAAATAATATGACTGATATATCCCCACCCGTTATCTACAAGAAACCCTCTATGTTTCTATAATTATGTGATGCATGTTGTGGCCACAAAAACCATGATATGATGAAACTAATAATGTGACAACTCTAGTGCACTTACAAACAACATTAGTAAGTAATACAAACAATAATACGTTCATTTCTTGGTAATTCACATTTTACAGTAAAACATTGGGAGTTGGGAAGCATAGAAAATTGAATTTTCTTAGGAAAGTTAGGAAAAGTTTGCGGTTTTGTGACTTTTAATAACTCTTAATAAGTGCATCTCTTCTGCCATCTACTGGTTATACTGGTCATTTTATGTATTGGATTTATTTTTAATAGATGTTTGTTTACCACAAAACTATATTTTTATATAAATTGTGTTCGTTCCATTAAAAATAACACTGTAAAATGGAACATATAAAAACAAAAAAATTACAGTTTTTCCATATTCCACTATGTTCTTTCCACAACATTTAGCTTAAATTTAGAAGCCACCAAACACCTCCACATTTTCCCTATTTAAAGGGGTTACATGACTAGTTGCACGAGTGAGTATGGTGTCACAAAATAAAGTGATGATTTTCTAAGTGGATTAAAAAAACATAACTATAATGTATTACATAAGAGCACTTTGACCTCAGTGCAGTAATATCATCACTCCTGAAAACTCCCCCTCAGTTCTGTCAATACTAGCTTGACCTCTAAAGGAGTTTTCAGGTGATATATGATATTATTACAGCGAGGTTGAAGTGCTGTGAAGTGTTCTTCCGCCATACATTATACTTATCTTTTTTATCCAAAACAAAAAAAACCCACCATGTTTTATTTTGTGTCACCAAACGTACTCGTGTAACTAGTCATATAACCGTCTATAAGTAGGGATAATGTGGAAGCGTTTGGTGGCTTCTAAATTCATCCCTGTTTGGATTGAATGAATGGAGCTGAGCTAAACACTAACATTGTGGCTCCTCGTCTAAGTCAAGGGAAGAACAGCAAAATATGGAAAAATGTTGGAGCTTTCCTTGTAAAAAGTGCTTAAATCTTTCTTTAAAAAGGTTGTAAACTTTAAAATTAATGATGTAATAACATTAAACAATTTCATTCACAGCATTAATGACCAGAGATGAGAAAAGGGTTGCAGAGGGAAGAGCGGAGGACACTACAGAGGAAAGATGGGAGGATGAGAGGGAGCGTAGGTTACGTCTGTGTCGGAGGTGTACTTGAAGTAAGATATAGGTTACATGTAAAGAAGAAGTGGTCAGAGATGTGAAGGGGTTTAACCAGAGTGTTGTCTGCAGCGCAGTTGCATATGTAAATGTGGTCGAGTTGGTTGCCTGATTTGTGAGTGCTTGTGGTAATAAGGCGGTTTAGATCAAATGAAGCTATGAATGAGTGAATGTCTGCAGCGTAAGGCTTGTCCAGATGAATGTTAAAATCACCAAAGACTAAGAGTGGAGTGCCATCCTCTTGGAATGAAGATAGCAGTCCATCCAGCTCATCTAGGAAAGAGCCTAGTTGACCAGGAGGCTGGTAGATGACTACAACGTGAAGTTTAATTGGAGCTGATACTGTGATGGCATGAGATTCAAATGAGTAATAGATATATAGCAGAGAGTGGTGAGAGAATTTCCATTTATTAGAAATTAGTATTCCAGTACCCCCACCCCTCCCAGTGTGACGAGGGATGTGAGAGAAAGAGAAGTTACTTCTCTTACTAGGATACTAAGTGATCATCTACAACTGATAAATTAATTTATTAATTGAAATCAGACCTTCATAAAGCAGACATCACTGGCTACCATCATCTCCTCAGTGTCTTTGATGGTGTGTGAAACAGCTGAGATATTTCTGTTGATCTCCTCCAGCTTCTCCATCATCTTCATCTTCTTCTGCTCCTCTTCTTCTCTCAGTGCAGTGATTGTAGCTTCTTCTTCATCTCTGAGCTTCTCAAACTGCTGTTTAATCTGATGCTCTGTGTCCTCAGCTTGGGACTGAAATCCAACCACATTCACTTCAATCGTCTCAGAGATGCACTGATTCTGGAGATGCATATAATTAAATGTAAGGGGCCAAAAACTGGTGTGGGCCAATTCAAACTATCACAGATTTGGTAACATAAGTGGTTTAATATCATCTTGTCGTGATATGTTGGGTGCCAGAATTGAGGCAGAACACAAACTCATGAATTACATGCTTAATCATCTTTAATATAAATTGCTGTGATTGGTATTGGCTTGAATTGGCTTAGTAAGCAAAAATTAACAAATACAAAAAGTTAAAAATGAGTTTTTGGAATTCTTTTCTTATTTATCTTCATCAGATCACCTAGATGAGCTCCATGGACAGATCACCGGATCCTGATGCACACACATACACACACTATAAGTCCTTACACAACCCAAAGTGTTTAAATTGAACTGGAAATTAGGTGCTGGGCGTCCGGCCAGAGGAGAGCTGGACCCAACTAAGCCTGGTTCTCCCAAGGTTTTTTTCCCCATCCTCTCATGGATGGGGTTTTGGTTCCTTGCCGCTGTCGCCTCTGGCTTGCTTAGTTGGGGACACCTGATTTCTAGTGATTGTCGTGCCTTCGCATAAAAACATTGTATGGCTTCTGAAGGACTTGAAATGCAACACAAATTGTTTGCAATGCGTTTATACTGCTTATGGTCAGTTTTGGAAATAAATACCTGTAACTCTTTTATTTGCCTGTGTGTGCTTTATATTGTTTAAAAGTGGATGCTCCAGTGAAAGTATACATTTTTGTCAAATGTGTATAAAATGACTTATTCTATAATTGAGAGTAGTACATTTGGTGTCTCCGTCAACTCTGTTACTAGGGTAGACTTACAATGGAGACAACAGTTTCACAGAATTGACATTTTTATTTATAAAACTCTGTTTGCGGACATAAATGCTAAGAAAACAAGACAAATGAAACCGTGTCCAAAAGAGCCTTAAATAGCCCAGTGTGAGATCACTAATACATTCTGTTTTCCTTCTGATATTGTGGTAACAGAGTTGATGTTTTAAAAATAACTCTGTGTAAGAAGTTTTTAGATTCAATCATTTTCTCAGAGAGAGCGCAGATACTTTTCACTGCTTCAGATCTTATCAGTGAGAGAAAGAGACATTTCATGTAACTTCCACAATTCCGAGAGATAATTCCACCAACTTAAAGGCAAAATATGTTGTAACAGAGTTGACACAAGATTTGAGGACACACTTTTTTTTCTAAGAGAGAAAAAAAAGAATATATATTCTAAATAAGTAAATAACTATTTAAGACTTTAATACATGAAATGAATAAATTGTTTTGATTGAACACTGATACATGATGGAAAAAATACACTAATATGGATAGGAAGGAAATTATGATTTTTAGCAATTTATGATGCTTTTAAAAATATATTTTTTTATATTGTTATGGACTGAACATCTTGTAATTCATAAAGAACAATGCGAGAAAAGTTGTAAATGTATTGTAAATGTATTAAATAAATAAACATATATAATATATGGGTGATTCTATATTACTATTATTTTTCCTCAAACTGATACAAACCATTAAAATAAGACAGACAATGGACGACCTTCCAGACCAATTAATTGCTCAAAATGGTAGAATATCTCAAAACATAACTTAATCTTTAATAATTGTTATTCACAAAACATTTCGACTCAATTTCCCTGTAATATTTGAATAGTTTTTTTTTTTAAACATGGCACTAAAATGTTGTAGAATATAGCACGTCTTGACTGTAAACTGTTTCTCCAAATCTGATTAATCACAGTTATGTATCTGGTTAATCACAATGTTGATCCAGGATTAACAAAGATGTTGACCCAGGGATATGTTGCACTAGGTAATGCACCCTTAGTTATTTTTAACCCATTAATGGTATTCCTATTCTTACAATCCTGCTTATTAAATATATTGGACATAACAAGAAAAAAGCAAACCTTATACTCATAAGAAACTCATAAGTAGTTAAGATATTATTTATTTCACGAGTTCTCGCTTCCTTAATAATCGTAAAAGCAAATTTGGTGTGCTGTCCAGGGGGCGAGCCGGGGGAACGTTAGACTCCGGGCCCTAGTGGTTTGAACCCTAGCGAGGGCCTCAGTGTCTCAGCGTCCGGCTCGTTCCCCGTCCAAAAAAAGGTACAAGAATTCAACCTTTTGACATTTTTCTTTTTTAGGAGGAAGTCCTTCTCTGAGTTGATGCTGGTTTTAAAGATGAACACTGTTCACAATGAAAGTAGATGAATTATTGAAATGCCTCCCACAAGCAGTACAGAGAAGCAGGTCACTAATAAAGTGTTTTAACGCTCAAAGCACGTGACCTCTCACTCCAGTATCCACTTTCTGATGTGCTTTTAATTTCTGAAGACATGAAAAGATTAACATGAATGTGGCTTCTCCTATGAGTGAACTTTCTTGTGTGCCCTCAGGACCGAAGCTCGAAAAAATGTTTTGCTGCATCGATCACACGCATATATCTTTGCTTTAGTGTGGATGTTCATGTGTACGTTAAGGGTTGACGATTGTGTAAAACTCTTTCCACACTGATCACAGTTGTAGGGTTTCTCTCCGGTATGAACCCTTACGTGGTCTGTGAGGTGATTTTTTATCGTGAAACTCTTCCCGCACTGATCACATGTGTAAGGTTTCTCTCCGGTGTGGATCCTCTCGTGGGTTTTCACGTCTCCTAGCCTGCTGAATCTCTTGTCACAGTGCGAACACTTGTACGGTTTCTCTCCAGTGTGGATGTTCATGTGTTTATTCAGGTTTGACGCGCATGTGAAGCTTGTTCCACACTGCTCACAGAAGAACAGGTTCTCTCCAGTATGAACATTCATATGCTCTGTAAGGCGCCCTTTTCGTGTGAAACTCTTCCCGCACTGATCACAAGTGAACGATTGTCGTGCCGTATGAACTCTCAAGTGATTTTCTAGATGATCTTTTCCTGTGAAACCTTTTCCACACTGAGTGCAGGTCAAAGATTGCATGGCTCTTCTTTAAATGTTATTGTTTGGTTTGAGAGCAACTTAAATGTTTTTTCTCTAGGTTTGAGATGATGTTTCTCCTCAATTCAATTCTTCATTTTTCTTCATCAAATCTGAAATAAAAATAGAAACGGTTGGATTTTCAGTAAATCTCAGCAATTCTGCTGAACCGTTTTAAAGGAGACAACTGCTAAACCAAATTGTGGACAAGTTTTATGTCCCTGAAACTTTCAATGAATGAGTTTTTGAATTATTATTTATTATTATAGGCATAAACATTTCTGAGAACTATAAAATATATTCGATCAACTACAAGATAAAACAAAAAAACTTGAAATCAGTTTTTAACCCATCAGGTTCATTAAAAAAGAATGAAGATTAAACACCAACCTGTTTGTTCTTCAGTTTCTTTTCTGTGTGTCATTCTGCAGGGTTTGTGGGAGGGGCTTCGTTTATGATTGCAAATGTGGGAGGAGCTTAACTGAACGCAAATTTCAGTGGAAGCAGCAGCTTTGCCAAAAACATCAATAAATCAGTTACGATTTTTAACAATTATTTACTCATTTAAAAGGTTATGTATTAGCAGCAGAAGAGACCAGACTCTTACAAAAGCACATCAAGTTAAATTGTTCAGAAAGTAACACTACACTCACATTATACACTATTTTCTGTCTTTCTTTTGTAAATATCTCTAACCATACTTTATTTGTCAGTCTGCCTTAGTATTTACATAAGATGAGATTTGTCTACAAATATAGAAAAAAAATAAAAGGCACATTCTTCCAAATATTAAATAACAGTATTAAAAATTAAAGCATAAACACTGACATTTGATGACGCCCAACAATTACAGGTAAATAACTACACTAGAGCACATCTAGCTATAGTTTGATATTCTAACAACTACATTCAGATCAATAACGTAAGTAAATTATTAGCATGTTTTAGTTGTATATGTGCAGCAGTGCAATTGAGAGTGATCACAAAACCTACCCAAAATGTAAGATATTAAATCTCTTCATGTTTCTGCAGAGATTTAAAATATCCCATGTGGGATAAGAACGTAATATATTAAATATAGCAGTAACTGATCTTAATTTGATCTGTGCAAGTTAAAGTAACTAGCACAAATTTGATGTGCAGAATAAAACCCCAAAAGAGAAGTAACTGTAACGTTAGGCTATAAAAAACACCAGCAGCAACATTTGATATTGGTTCGCATTCATTCCTCTCACAGATCACTAGACATTCAGTGATAGCAGCATTCTCACTCCAAACATCAAAGCAACACAAAATCACTCAGTGTTCGTCAGCAGACACAGGCAGCGTTGTACTCAATGAAAGCAAGGCAGGGACGACCTCGCGTGTGATGCGTAAATAAACCGCGCGAAGAGTACTTTACAATTAAATAAGTGAAAACATTGATCTGCTCACCTTCCTTAAAAGACTGACCGAGTAAGCGCGCGCGCTGGCGATGACATCATCGCCCCGCGATTTTTACTTCTATTACTTAATGGCGGTTGCCAGACTACCTTAGTAGTGCATTACCGCCACCACATGCTCACTGGAGTGTGGGGCATCGACGCACATATGTTAGTTAAATAACTACTAAATAATGTCTAAAGGTCCTGCGTTGCCTGGAACAGCTAGTCTCTTTCCACCTTCCGCTGGGGTGCCTGATCAGTCCACAGGGAGTAAAGAAACAGCAGGCTTGACCAGACAAAACTCAGTAGTCGTCGACAACATATTACTTGAAATGAATTTTTCTAGAATGTATCAATTTTAGTTAAATATCCATAATATAAGATGACGATTGGAGTTAAAAAGTAAAGGAAAAGTAAGTTAATGTAACTAAATTGGGCTGTTGTGTTTTACAGTGTAGTTTATTAAGATTAAATTAGTCGTGTATAAAGGACAGTGGACACTTATATGTACATGATTGTAGTACAGCCTACTACATTCTTGCATTTGTTTTTTTAAAAAAGTCTTATTTAGGACATTTATTGATGTACTTATCCTGTCCATCATCAGAGCTGTGAATGCTGAATGTTTGTCAGTACTGGAAGACTCTGGAGACTCTCTGTGGATTACATCATGAAACACCACCAAATATCCCAGGACTGGATCAATTACACTGGCAGCAACTGGCAGGACCGATATGTCTGGGTGTCATAATATGTATTTGAGTTTTGTGTGGTTTTTGCTCTGTAATACATTTTAATGGCACAACTTCTTATTTAAAATAAAGCAAACAACAAGTGTCGTATTGATTATACAACACAAATGGATTAAAGTTAAACCTCAGATTTTTCTATAATCTTTTAAAGGACTCTCTCTCTGATTGCAACCACAATCGATTGTGTCCTAAATTCAGCAGCAGATGTTTTTACTGATGTGTCTGAAACCTTGTGTAAATACATTTTGTCATTTTTTGTGGAGAATGTAAATAGATTGTGACCTCAAGTCTTGAGAGACCATGGAGCTCTGGAGTATACATTAGTCAACATTCGAAGTGGATCAAATGCTAAAATATAAAAAAAAACCATACATATTCTTGTCTTGGGACCCCTCCACTTCTCCATTTACACTAGGTCCACTGCTACGCTGATGGCAAACAGCTCTCTCTCTCTCATTTCAAAAAGGTTGTTAAACTCATGACATGTTCAACAGTTAGTTGCAATGGTAGGTCAAATTTCACTGGGAAAAGATCAATACACAGAAAGAATACACACATTTGAATTCATTCAGTAAATTTATTTGTGTAATAGTATGTTGCATGTAAAGGGAAAATTCACCTTCGCATGTCTATTTGACCACATTTCTTTTATGAAGACGTACTGTATATAATGAGCCGAAAACTGCCACAAAATGACATTCATAATAAAAATACTATTGCTACAAGTTTCTATCTTCTTGATTCACATTGGTAGATATTTGAGCATGCAAGTAGTGCCTTTTTTCTGACAGACTTTAGATCTTTTTGAATGTTTAGACTCGTATGACCAAAAAAAGAAATGTGACCAGACGGCAGAGATAGCACTTTGTCTTAAGACCTTCCTCGAAGGGCTGTGTTTACAAATCAATCACTTGTCCAAAAATTATTTAGTTTGTTGTTCATAAAGTCTGGGTGGTTATGTGGCATATGTCGCTAATATAGGCCAACGTGCATTCTGTAAGGCTTTCATACAGAACACTTCTTTGAAGTCTTAAATACAGGACGATTCTGTACCATACGGAAGGGTTGGCCTCCCCACTTTTGCCCAGCATGACACAACATGTGCTTCTTCAGGTTTCCTTTGCATCTGAAACTCTTTCCACACTGAGAGCAAGTAAAAGACCTTTCTGAAGAGTGAGTGGCCAAATGATTCTCAAGGTGTCCTTTCTGTGTGAAACTCTTTCCACACTCAGAGCAGCTGAAAGGCTTTTCTGAAGAGTGTGTTATCAAATGATTCTGAAGGTGTCCCTGCTGTGTAAAACTCTTCCCACACTCAGAGCAGCTGAAAGGCTTTACTCCAGCGTGAATTAACATGTGATTCCTCAGAGTTCCTTTACAGATGAAACTCTTCCCACACTGACAGCAGCTGAAAGGCTTTACTCCAGTGTGGATTAACATGTGAGTCTTCAGGTATCCTTTACGTGAGAAAGACTTCCCACACTCAGAGCAGCTGAACAGTTTTTCTGAAGAGTGAATAACCAGATGATTCTTCAGGTGTCCGTGCTGTGTAAAACTCCTTCCACACTCAGAGCAGGCAAAAGGCTTTACTTCAGTATGAATTAACATGTGACTTTTAAGGTATCTTTTACGCGTGAAAGTGTTTCCACACTGAGAGCAGCTGAAAGGTTTTTCTAAAGAGTGAGTGACCAGATGATCCTTAAGCTGTCCTTTCTGAGTAAAACTCCTTCCACACTCAGAGCAGCTGAATGGCTTTATTCCAGCGTGAATTAACATGTGATTCTTGAGGTTTTCTTTACGTTTGAAAGTCTTTTCACACTGAGAACAGCTGAAAAACCTTTTGACTTTTGTTCTTTTATTACTGCAACTAACTGATGTTTCCTGATGTTTCTCCTCCACATCATCCAGATCTTGTCTTTCTTCTTTTACTTCTGCCAGGCCTAAAATGAAATCGGTAAAAAGATGAAAATCAATTTGAGAAGGAAAACAGGATGGTATCGAAAAGTGCTTTGGTGGGATGACAAAAGATCCTGAACTGATTGCTGCAGCAATCCTTCTGCCAAAGTTCAAGACAACCGGGACTGAGAGGGCTGATATCATAGAAGCAGGTATGATTTTTAATATTTTATATGACCTAAGTGCAGTTTCTACATTATGATCAACTCTTTGCCGCATTAATTAACTCAATTGTCAGAAATAAGTCATATGTATTGTTGTGTGCTTAACAGGACTTGTCTATGTGAGACAACCAATCACCAGATGGCAGAGGCCTCAGTGGAGCAAGTTGGGTAACATTCATCCGGTGAAGAGGACTTCTTTTCCTCAATGAAGTCCAGAAGGTCACAAGGTACAGGAGAGCTTGATGGGTACCTTGCCTGCATCTCAAACTAAATGGATCTGTTGAACTCATTTCCACACATCAAAAACCTTTCTGTCAAACTCAACACTGGCCTTCCTGCCTCAGCCGCATGCGAGCATCTATTCAGTAGTGCTGGACTGCTATTCACTGCAAAGCACGCTAGGATGAACCTAGGAGGAACTGTTAAGATATACAGAAGGGCAGGTCATTAGACGTTTTTAATTTGACAGGTCTGTTATCTGACAATGGCACCATTTTTTTTTTAAAAATGCTTGAATGTCTCTAATCTATTTTGACTTATGCACTACTGTCTTAATGTTTAACAAAAGGATGCTCTGCTGAATCCACAGTTTATGCCATATTCAGTGATGACTTCAATAAATGTTTTGTATGGTTATTTTATTTATTGTCATTGCCTTTTATTTATTTTTATTGCACTTTTAATCTCTTGTTGTTTCCTCAATTAAAAACAACCAGGTTGAGATTGATATCCCTATCACTTTTGTTTAACTACCCACCCACCACTGTTCAAACAAATAAATAAAAATAAATACTCAGTTTAGAAGAGTAACTTTTTACTTTTAACTTGAGTAGATCTTTTGGCCAGTAACTTACCTTTACTTGTACTTAAGTAAAATTTCCTTAAAGTAACAGTACTTTTACTTGAGTAGCATATTTTATAACTCTTTCCACCTCTGGGCATTAGAATAAACAAGTTTACTTCCATGCTGTGACTGTGTTGCTTTTTTAAAGTTAATGTCTTAATTTTATATTAAGGATTTGTGGATATACCTTAAACAGTCAAAATGAAGAATAAAGACCAACCTCCTTGTTCCTCTTGTTTTATTCTCAGTGTTTCTGGTTCTTGTTTTATTCTCCATGTTTCAGGTTCACTAATGTTCTCCTCTCTCTCTTCTTTAACAAACATCATCTTCCCAGCAGATCTCAGTTCAGATGATACTCCTCCAGATATTCCTGCTTGCTTCAACACTTAGTCACGACTGTGAGGATGAAGATTACAGTTATTCATTGACCTGATTCAGAAAATATACTTCTCTATGTACAGAAACGACATTTCTAACCGTTTTTATTAACCTGCACAGCGATAAAACAACAGAGAGCTGTAATCTCCTTCCTCTGAGGTTTCAAGGTGTCTGACAAACAAACGCGTGTGCTTCAGCGCCACCCGCTGGACTGGAGAGAGCAGGGAATAAACTGACGTGATTAACCTTCTTTTGTCTGTATAAATAAAGAGATACTTGCATAGATGGGCGAACATTATCTTTTGTAGCCATTTACATTTACATTAAGCACCCAGCTTTCACTTGTCTATCATTTAAATAGCTTACATTTACAAAATGAGCATACAACTGCGGAAATAAGCATTTTTAAAGTAAAGATCTATGTTTAGGCTTATAACATTGTCAATGGAATGCAATAATATATCTATCTATCTATCTATAAATATATATATATATATATATATATATATATATGTGTGTGTGTGTGTGTGTGTGTGTGTGTAATTTCT
>JAUYWG010000033.1:1010228-1024541 GCA_034779775.1 Enteromius afrohamiltoni
CCGTACTCGTCACGCCTGCCCACCAGCTCCTTGCCCCTCTCCAACCTCGATGGGGTCAGTTCCTCATGCACCTCCAGGAAGAAAGGCACCGAGGGAGAACGCAGCAGGGCTGCGGGCCAAGAACTCAGGTACCAATCATCCAGCCGAGACAGATCAGGCTGAGGTGTATGGGCACCTCTAACCCAATCACCTCGGCAGCTCGGAGGAGCATAGCCAAGAGTTCCACGTCCGCCTGAGAGGGATGGGAAACCGGAACCGATCTCTCCTCCGCCCCGGCAAATGCTTCAGCACTCGGCTCTCCCTCTGTTGGATCGGGAGACATCTCAACATCCTCGGGTGCCCAGAAGGAGATGCTGGGCCCCGTATTATCTGCAATCTGCAATTACAATCAATCTGCCTCGGAAGCACCACAACGGAACTATGGGTGCCAGCAGAAGTCTGTGGGGTGTTGCCGTCCCACGAGACATTCTGCACGGCCCCCGTGAGGTCGCCCAAGTGCCTCGCCGTAGTAGCGGACCACGGGGAAGATGCACGGGGAGCCGTTTCACGAATGAGAGGCACCACCTCAATGTAGTGATGGACATGCGCCCGCAGTGAACGCATGACTCATCCACGAGCGCTGCTTCAGCATGCTGCCGGCCCAAGCATGTAAGACAACGATCATCTGAGGAGGTGAGGAAACTTCCGCACCCAGAAACGCACAGGTCGCATAGACATCCCGAGGGACGCCTATGAAACCGTGAAAAAATCGCTCTTTTATTGCAGCCCGGTTGCCCAGGGAGGACCTCTTTGACAAGCCGACAAAGTTCAGCTTGTCAAAGCCTTTAAAAATGCTACCGAATCCACGAGCCCCCGCTGTCAATGCCCAGATGATTTTTGTTGCAGCAGACGAGAGAGCTTGAACAAGAAACTTCGGCAAAGGAACTTCTTTTTTTCTCAGTTGATGCAAAGAATTTCTTTCCAGCAGACTCTACACAGCATAATCTGCCCGGCGAGTGCTCCGAAAGTGAAAAGCTGCATGTGCAATCCAGCCGTGCCCTCTTATACTCACGCTGTTATAAGGTGCACCTGACTGTGATTATTGCATGCCAGTATTCATTGGCCTTTTCCAAAGACTCAATGGCGATTGGTCTCTCATGTGAGATCCCCATATGTAACGTCAAAGTGAACTTGACTGAAGGGGAACCACACATTCCAGAACTAATGTCAGACTAGTAACAGAATCATGGGGATTTGTCAATTAAGCACATGTTGCCTCTGGAGTTCATACAGAGAGATGGTGACATGCTACGAAGCAGCCAAACCAATCTTCAAAGTAGACAATTCATTATTAATTTATGGTTTTAAAAATAAAAGTTTATGATTACATAACATATATGTCTGTGTACTGTGTATATATATTAATTATATTCAAAAACACACACAAGCATGTATATATTTAAGAAAACATGTATTTATATACAGAATCATGTGATCTCTTGCACACCCTAGCCTACCTGCACATTGTATCCTGGTCCAATTGGCAGGGACAGCAACATTGTTTTTCTCTACAAAATAAAATGCCAGTTGACAGGAACTTAACTGGAGGAAGGAACTGTTCAGCTAGTTGTTTCAGGTGTTTGGCAAGCTCCTTCTCCATTCAATCTGTGAATATTCTCTTTGCCTCAGCTACTGCACCCCAGGCTACTGATTTTACTTCCGCATTCTTTTTTTCAATTCTTTTCTTTTAAATGCTTGATTCTATGCATTTGTTAAATAGCATTCATTTATTTATTTACATTTTTTTATTTATTTATTATTTTTTTCCACAGTACCTTGTGTTGAACTGACTGCTGTCTTTAGAGTTAATTTTGTGTTGTGGACTGGGATCTCTGTTGTCACTGAAATAGCTTGAGCTGTGAAGAATACATGTTAAATCAGATGAACCATACTGCAGAATATAACAATAATATTTGATTTACTAAACAAGATAACACTAAACTAGCATGTCTTACAGATACTGTTCGTAACTGAAGTTAGGTAACATGCAGGGGCAGATTTAGTAAATTGAGGGCCGCAGGCAAATATAGTAATAGAGCCCTGTACATCTGCAAACATTGAGGTTCCTTTTTGTTGTGATGATTACACAGTGGAGCTCCATAGTTGTGTCCAAGTGTTTCTACATTTTTCATGTACATTATTATGTTGGGATTATTTTATTTACATGAACATTTATTCATTTAGTAAACACTTTTTTTTTTCATGTTGACCACAAAATAGCGCTTGAACATATTAGAAGTATAAATTGTTTTATCACTTATTATTTGCCTATATTACTAATTCAAAACTGTTTAGGCTACATATTTGCGCAAAAATCCCAATTTAGGCTATACATAAGATAAAGACAATAGCATTGCTGTAATTTCAGCTATACTAGCATGTAAAATTCAGACACAGCTAGAGAGAGGAGTGTGGGCAGTGGGAAGATAGACCTCGCACACGTGCAGCAAACAGCTTCAGATGCATCATATTTTGATCTGAAACTGCACTTGTGTCCATGCTTAATGCCCATCTCGTATATAAAAAGCATTTTAGGTTACCTACCTCAGTCTCAGTAAATATAATAATAAATAATATTAGACTTCTGACTCTTCTGATATGTTTTCTTAAAAAAATATTTAAAGGTTGTATATCTGTCACGCTGTCAGGCGTTCCATGTGCTTTTGTGTATGTTTTCGTGTCGTGTCCATGTGCCTTCTGTTTTGTTTTCATTGTGTTCTCCATGTGCCGTCCCTCATTTGTAACTCCGCCCCCTAATTAGTGTTCACTCCCTGCCAGCCCTGTGTCCTGTGCCTGTGTATTTAAAGCCTTCCTGTTGTCATGTTCGGTTTGAGTTGTTGAAGTTTCGTGTATGCCCTTGTCGTGAGCTCTGCGTAGCTCTCCGCATTTTCCTTTGTGTTTCCTAGTTCAGTAAATGTTCCTTTGTAATCCTGTTTCCGAGTCCTGCCTGCCGAAAAGGAAGTGAGAGCGCGAGCTCAACCTCAGCCTAAACGTGACAATATCTAAAGTAAATCAATTGCTATCTTGTGGTCTATATGAAAGAACAAAAATGGTAAATGTAAAGAAATAATCCTATTACAACATGAACATGAAAAATGTACTGGACACAACTATGGAGCACCATTGTGCAGCAGTAATCATCAAAAAAAAAGAAACCTTAAGATTGATCTAGGTAAATGTGTACAAATAGGGCCCCATTCCTATATTTGCCTGGGTCCTCCAGTTCACTAAATCTGCCCCTCTGACTATCAGTGGCATAAGTGATTGGACAAACGCATGAATACACCATCTGGTATTTTTAAAAAGCCATGTGAACATATTTACTCCACAAATATGGAACACAGCGATTTTTTTTTTTTCTTTTCTCAGCTTCAATGTAACTGGTCAAATGTTGTGTTTTCTTGTTTTCTTGTTTCTTAGCCCAACTTTTTGCTCTTACAATCATGTAAACTATTCATTTAGATTCCGTCTCCGTTATCACAAATCCTACAACAACAAAAATGTCTCAGATTACGGTGTCTTTCATTTACTGGTTTTTGATGTTTTAAAATAACATTGCTGTGGCCGTGTGCGGTTCCTTTTACCGGTGTGAGCAACCTTTGGGTTATAGATCTGACTATTAGGCCATGATAGCCTCCAATAAGTCAATGAATAAGTTTGTTTCTCACCTGATCTTTTGACAGTGTATGTGGCTGAGCTCTGGACTTGATCTCCATGAGTAACTTCACATCTCCACTCTCTGTTGAGATCTTCATTCAGGAGTGTTGTGTTCAGACTGATGATACAGTGTCCTGATGAGAATAATATCTGATATCTGCAGTCTGATCTCTTCAGTTTAACACCAGCCTGATTCACCCAGAACAGATCAATTCTCTCAGAACTGATCCAGTCACCACAAGAGAGTCCAGGATATGAATATGAATACAGCTGACATGAGAGAGTCACAGAGTCTGCACTGATCTCAGTCTGTGAGGATGATGAAGAAACTGAAACAAAATAACACACAAATCACACACCCTTCAATGATTATAAGAGTTTAAATGAAAAATTTACCTTTTTTAATTGATAATATAATTGCAAATTTACCATCAAGAACATGCAGATAAAGACCAGCGTCAGTTCCTTCTTTTTCTTCATTCACATATTGTCTGCAGCTGTAAAGTCCAGAATCTTCTTCTGTGATGTTCTTGATGTTCAGAGAGCAGTCAGACCCCAGACTCAGTCTCTCATGACTCTCTGTGTCTTTATTCTTTATCCCTGATTTAATCAGTTCAACTGCTGTTAAATTACTGAATCTATTATAGATCCATGTAGTTGATGTACAAGTAGGAAGAGCATTATTACAGGACAGATTGATATCTTCACCAGAACTGATGAACACATTAGCATCATCCACTTCATTAATACCTGAAACACAATTTGAGAGAATCTCAGCTGATAAAATACATCAGCCACTGATTAAGTGATCTGCAACAAACACTGTGATAGACATCAATATTCAAAACATTGTAAAAGCATGCTTATTAGCACACTAACAAAAAAGAGCATGTTGAAATGTGATTTACCTCTGAGAAGTGAAGAGACAATGATTGTTCCCAGTAGGCACAAATTACACTTATAAGCCATTTTCTCTTTGTCACTCTTTCCAGATCCTCAGCAGCTTCTACAGTTAAGATCTTGAGGCTGACGCAGAATTTAACCTGCTTAAAAAAAGTAGACGTACCAACAGACTTTGTTCCCATCAGTCTATTCTGGGTTCAGAGGTGATCTCAAAGGTTTCCAAAACCTCAGTAGTGAGATCACAGCTCTGAGAAACCACAGGGAACATGTAATGTCTCACTTAGTACAAAAATTGATCTTCTCAAGCCACCTACCTGGATTAAAACTAGACAAAATGTCCACTAAGAATTAAATACAACACACAGACTAACAAATGAGAAGCAAAGGTTGTTCTTTGAAAAAGACAATCTTCTATACATTGACTTAAACATAGTTTACTCTCCTCAAACATTAATCAAAAGGTGTTTGCAGTTTTCTTAAATCCAGCGCCTCTCTTGGGAGTTATTAATGTTAAAGCTGATGTGTATGTTTGGTGTCTGAGAAGTGACTGATGGGTTGATGCATAAACACATTACCAGAGTTTACTAATTTACCCCTCGGCTGAAGATAGTGGTGTAGTGGTGTTCCAAAAACTGGAATCCAGCGGCCTGGTTGAAGGTTCCGTGTGTGTTCGGTCTTATACTTGCATTTCTGAATTGATCAGAATTTAGTTTCAATTTAGATCTAGGTCCGTGTTCAGTCTGAATCCAAATTCTGCATTTACATCTGCTAGATGTAATATTTAGGTTGTTTATAAAACAATTAAATATTGCAATTAAAAATAAAATATTGTCAAAACATTTACAGATAGCTTTGAGGTGAGGTTGCAAAGCCTATGATGTGCTGTAAAAAAGCCCAGAGGGGGCACGTTGATATCAATTTGACATCTAATATTACTCAAACATTATTATTAGTGTGTATCATGCTTTTTGTGTGTGTGTTTACTGCTCTAGCTTCCTCTGTTCCCTTTCAGGAACTCGAGCTGCGTCGACAAGACGCAATGGAAACAAGATGCCTACGCCTCCATACTTTTAATTCCCTGCCTAGTGTTTGACTGTGCACAGCTAGGGCAAGAGAACAGAAGAGCTCGTAGTGGCTCAGAGATCCAGTCCATAAAATCGGACGAATGTGTGTGGGGGTGACCACCAAGCAGCATCACAGATATCGGCTATGGAGACCCTAGCTAGCAGGGCCTTCGAGGCTGCCACACAGTGTGTCGAGTGCGCTCTGACTCCTAGCCTCGGCGGGAGACCAGAGGACTCATAAGACAAATTGATGGCATCTTGTATCCAACGGCTTAAAGTCTGCTTGGTTGCTGGTAGACCCTTTTTGGGGGGACCAAAGCATAAGAGCAACTGCTCTGACTTTCTCCACAAGGCAGTTCTGTGGATGTATCTGAGGAGAGTAGGTGACCTTCAGGCCCTCTCTGTGGCCCCTACACATCTCAACTTTGTGCCTGGCATGGCCAGCACTGGACGCATACATACTTCTGCTGACCAGGCACCCTGAAGGGAGGTGGGTTGAAGGCCTGTAGTACGAGTGGCTGAGGTGTGACCGTAGGTACCTTGGATGAGAGCTGGATGAAGGAACTTATGAGGACCGCTGGAGAAGGGTCTCTACCACCTCGGTTGAGAGACCTGTGGCTAAGAGTTGTGCCCCCTCAGAGGCCACGCTCTGAACGGCGCTACAAGCAGTAGACTGACCTCATCCTGGCACACTCTCCAACAGAGGTGTTGTGGGTGCGCACCAACACATATCGATCTCTTACGTCTGTGAAAAAGAGTTTGAGTGCTCAAAATACTGCAGCATTTCTAGACAGTTGATATGCCAGGTTAGATTGTGACCTTGGGCTGAGCGACCACTCTTGATCGCTCCCCAGCCAGTAAGGGATGCATCCGTGGCTAACGTTAAGCGGCGACTGAGATCTCCCAGCACTGGGCCCTGATTTAGGAACAAAGGTTTCCTCCACATATCTAAGGCACGTACAGCTCGGCATGACACATTGATCATGCGAAGGGGATTTCCCCTCAGGGATATGCTCTTGTTCCTGAGCCACCATTGTAGGGATCTCATGTACAGCAGGCCAATAGGTATGATGTTGGACGCAGCTGCCATAAGGCCCAGCAGCTTTTGAAACTGCTTGACAGTGAGTGACCTGCCTTCTTTTACTCTTGTGAAAACGGTGAGGATCAAAGCTACTCAAGCAGGTGTCTTAGGAGCCTGCATCATTGTCGAATCCCACACCACGCCTAGATAAGTGGTGTTCTGAACTGGAGAAAGGACACTGGCGTTTAGTCTCAACCCCAATCGACTCATGTAAGTGAGGACGACATCTCGATGTCTGCTCACTTCTTCTGGTGATTCTGCTAATTTTAGCCAGTCGTCAATGTAATTCAAAATTCGGATGCTCTGGAGTCGCAGTGGAGCCAGAGCTGCATTCACAATTTTGTAAACATATGGGGTGAGAGTCGATGTTTTGACACAACCCACCCTCGGGTGAAGCTGTGTTTGGACCCTTGTGAGAGCTCGGTGGCGAACATTGCAGCGGCGCTACGTTTCCGGGCAGACAAAACCGAGACTGGTGTTCATGGGAGACCCTCACTCCTTGTAACACTGGCGAGGTTAGTGAAGCGGTTGTGCCCCGGAGGAGAGATGGGCTACGTTTAATGCAGAGTGGACCACTCTTCCCCAGAGGGGCCTGCCCTCAGAAGTCCTGAGCCACATTTTTTCTTTTACTCTGTGGGGCCCTTTTCTTTCTTGCAGTATGACCATCAAGTCTTTGTTAGATTTTGAAGGCCCCGCTACAGAGCGTCGCCAACCCCCCTGTTGTTGTCTTTGGGGAGGAGCTCTCAAGGCAACGCTCAGCTTCTGCGTGTCTCTGTAGTACGAGGAGCTGGTACTCAGATGGGACTGGTCCCACCCAGCAGTCCCTCGAGCTGGAGAGAGGAACCGCTGAAATGCCGCCACTTGTTTACGTGCCTCTTGGTGTCTTTCGACGACCGTGTTTTTGGCATCGCCAAACAAACCTTCTGGCGCAAGCGGGGCATCCATCAGGCAGACTCAGTCTTTTTCCTTCATTTTCAACATAGTCAGCCAAAGATGTCTCTATGTGGCCACCATAGCTGCCATAGTTCTCCGATTGCTCAGGCTGTTTCCTTGGTGGCACGCAATGAGAAGTCAGCGGTCCTCCTAAGTTCCTTCATCCAGCTCTTTCAGACCTGCTGCTGAGTACCCCCTACCCACTAATGCAGATGTTGTTCTTAACGGTTTCGTGGGTAGGGACGGAGATGTCAAAGACGTTGCCAGGTCAGGAGAGAGATAGCTCTGCTCTATTTTGGGCAACGTCTTATAGCTGCTCTCGCTCATTTCAGCTATATTTCCATAAAATCCTGATGCCGGAATGAACAAACAAGTTGAGAACGGCCTTTTCCATGATCTTGCCACCTCGGTGTGGAAATAAAGGAAGGCTTCGTTTTGAAGGTGGTGGCCGCACTTTTAGAAATCTTTCATCAAACCGCAGTCTCCTCATCAGTGCTCTCTATCTCTTCATCCTCGGAAGCTGAGAGGAGCAGCGCTGCGCCGCCATGGCAAGGGGAAGTAGCAGAACAAACTTCCTTCCTTGCATGGCTGGCACTTGATCCCGTAGTAGAGGATCGAGATAGGGACTCGCCTGTCTCGGATTCCTCTTCATAATCACGGAGATCAAGTGCCACGAGGATCGCTTATGAAGGCTCCCTCTTCATCGAAGAGACCCTTCCGGGAGCGAAGCACACGCAAAGGCAACTTCTCGCAATGTCTTCAACCCTCCTTATCACTTTGCTGGAGGGCTGCTTCAGCATGCTTCGCTCCCAAGCAGACAACAGAGGTGCATTCTAACCAGTGACACTCACATGCTCTCTCACACGGGATTGCAACAAACTCTGTATTGGATGCTTTCGCCCCTTTTTGATTTATCTTTTGATTTAGACATTTTTCTTTTGCAATAACTCTTTTTCTTTCACACAGAGACACTTTTGACTTATTTCACAATCACACTGAATGAAAGAATTCTAGTTTGCTGGTCAGATTCCACGTGCTTATATGTTTTCTGGCCAGTGACGTCCTACACACCCTACTATGATGTCCCAATCATTTTCATTGGCTGATTTCACACGATTTAGAGCCATCACGCTGAGGGCGTTCCCATAGCATCTCGTCGACGCAGCTCAAGTTCCTGAAATGGAACGATTTATTCATAGCACTGACTCAAGTACCTTATTGCTTTTATAAAACGGTTACCACACAAAAATAAAAATAAAAATTGTTTATTTTTTAACACCGTATATGATATTTTCTCACACACATCTGCTTATCTATCAGAATGTCTTTTAGTTTTAAAGTCTGCATCAAATGAAAGTTGAGATTGTTCTTTTTTCCTTAGTGTGACGTATATCCCAATGTGAAACTGAAATGGGGAAAAAATGTAGGGCGGGGCTTGATTTCGTCCATTGGTAATTGATTGGATTGTTGGAAGATGGGTGTTTCTCAGAGATAGGTTGAAGTACCAGAGAGGCAGACACTGACAGTCACACCCTGGCGCCATCGCTCCTGACCGGAAGAGAAGATGAGCCCTACTTGTCATTTTGAGGGGAGGTTTACAAAACTAGTGCACAGTTGTGTTGTTTATAATAAACACTACAGTATTCCATTAAAAAATAAAACTTGTCAATTTTGATTTCATGCCAATTTCAAAACAGACTGATTCACTGCGTACAGCAAGATTACAAGCATTATTACAATGTACACTGATGGACAAAACCATAAATGAAACAGAAAACTAATAGATGCAGTAATATTCACTTCACATGTCGAAAACTGCGTCCGTTCAATTAGACGTGCAAGAGTGTGGTTCCAAATTTAAAGATTAAACATGAAAAAAAACACCAGCAGGGGTCACTTTCATTAAAAAAATAACAAACTAAATTTAAATTAGCCAAAATGCATAATACACTCTTGGATTTTGCTGTATTTACCCTTGCTGTAGTTTGGGTGGCTCACAAATGTATTAGATTTCTCTGATACATCAAATAAGTAAGCTTGACCAAAGTTCTTTTGAAGGTATCAGTGTAGCAGTTCTTCAGCAACAAAGTCAGCATGTCTCCTTCAAACAATCTTAAACCTTGTTAAGGGTTCTAGTTTTTCCCCAAGCTTCTCTGAATGTCTTCGATAGCTTCTTCTCAGAGTTCTGTCTTAATACAGAACTTTATACCTAAAGACAAATGGCTAGAAACAAAAGATACTAACAGGACCTCATTCTGGAGACCCTGGCCTGCCCTGTTCTTTTGTTATTCTAAATGAGCAGAAAATATTTATTTTTCATTAAACATCACCTGTCAAATAGCTATTTAACAATTGCATTCTGTCCCACATTACTTTCAATCACACATAAATAAAATAAATCAAATAAACCTGTCAGTAAACACTAGTGCAGTAACTACAAATATAAAGTGACCTTTTACTCATGGAACAGCTCAACAGCACCTGGGTAATGTTTGACAATGTAGGGTAGATGTTAGTAGGTCATGAAAAAAAAATGGAAATAAGACGAAACTGTCAAACACTAGTGCCGCTGTTCAACCGCATTAACGGTATATTCTCAGAGACTCTCTGACAGAGTCCTACATGATCTTCTCTGTCTGTCTCTCTGTTACCTGTAAGAAAACAAAAGATTAAGAATAAATTAATGAGAATTAACTGACATGTAGTTACTTAGAGTTAGTAGAATGTTTAGAGTGGACTAACAAAATAAAGTGTAACCATGCATTGTATTGTGTTCTCCTATAGTGAAAAATAAATAAATAAAACCCATGTAAATCTGCGAGCCCTAGATGCAGTCCGTCTCTGAACCCTACATTATAACCTGATACACTGAGGTCTTACTGCTGACTCGGCTGGTGTCAATCTCTCCATCCTCCGGTTCAGTAACATCAGAGATCAGACTGACTGAGTCTCCTGCTCTCAGTTTTACTGTGTCCACTTCAGGTCACGGCACCACATGCCACAGAAAACAAAGAAAACTATGAGAGTGCAGGTGAACATCTCAGTTCATGTCATTAAAAGACTCAAGCTATACTCACAGCACACAGTGAACTTCTGATACAAGACTTTATTTTTGCTGCTGATTTGAAGGTGATAGAGACCAGAGTCAGTGGTTCTGCTGTTTGTGATGGTGAGAGATCCAGTCTGATCATTCATCTGCAGCCTACCTCTGAATCTTCCATCATCCGCATCATTTAAAACCTGACTGGCGTCTCCTTTTCTTTCAGCTATAATGGTGTCTTCAGATCCAAAGCTCCAGATAATCTGATCGTCCCCCTGTAGTACACTGACACCAGTGTCTAGAGTGATGTCTTCTCCCTCTGAGAATCGAAGGGAGTCCACTGCATGAGCAGCCAAACCATGAAAAAAAAAGAGAGAAGATGAGAGCAAGGCTAGCATCAATAATAATGCTGTTTACATTGACAGATATTCTCACCATAGAGAAGATCTAAAGTGAATCTCTCATCATCTTCAGGCAAGTTTCTCAAAGGAATCTGAGCGATGAGAGAGCCTTGAGGTCCGGATCTCCAGAGTATTTGATCATATAGCTGTGGTCTGGAAATACCAGTCAGCCGAGTCCCAGAATCTCTCTCGGGCACTTCTTGTGTGTTTATTTTTTTTGTTCACATCACCCAGAAATTAAAAATCAGAAATTAAATACACTTCATAAACTGCATGCTTACAATAACTGCATAATATTTTTTGAATAATATTTAATTTGTTAGAGAACTACATATTCTATTTTTTTTCCCCCGTTATGTATTTCAGTCATTGACTTTAAATATTGAATTCAAACAGGAGAACGCATTTAGATTTAAGCGTACATGTTTATGAAGTGACTACAGGCCAATATGCTAGTAATATTCATCCTTATACTAGTGCATGCTACTCGTTAACAGTAATATTACAGGTGCTGGTCAAATAATTAGAATATCTTTTAGAATATATTTTTAAGTGTTTTTTTATTTTTATAATTATAACTGACAACTAATGAAAACTCCAAATTCAGTATCTTAGAAAATGAGAATATTGTGAAAGGTTCAGTATTGAAGACACCTAATCAGCTAATTAACTCAAAACACCTGCAAACACCATTAAACACTCTCTCAGTCTAGTTCTGTAGGCTACACAATCATGGGGAAGACGACCATTGACACCTTACACAAGGTCACTGAATTGATCAACCCAGAGATTAAAAACTCAGATTTTTGGGTTCTGAACAGGTGATCTGAGTAAGATCAATCAACTCTAGTAGACTAACTCAGAGTTAAGCGTGTACACCGCGACTTTATCATTATCAATGGAGCGCAGATATTACCATGGCAACATCTGAAAAAAGAGGTTGGCATTTTTTTCTCCAGCTGAACTTGATGTGCTCATGCAAAGTTACAGCAAATATGAGCACATATTTAAGTATAATAAAAAATAAGTAATGTTAAGTAATGTAATGTGTGATGTTTATTGACTTTTTCACAATCTAGTTACAGTACATGTCCCTGTTGAAGGTCAGTTAGATGATATTATTTATTAATATTATTATAAGCTAATATTATTTTTTGCAGTACTATCAAAGGTAAAACTTAAAACTATGTTATTGAATCTAATTGTAATTGTCGTGTAGGTGCAAACCTGCAGGTAAGGTTTGAGCATGTCATTTTTTTTTTTTTTTTTTTTAATACATACAGTGGCCTTGCTTACTCTGCATCCCCGATACAGAAAGTATCTACTTGTCAAAGATTTTTAACACTTATCCCGGATAGCTCAACCACACAATGCCACTGTTACAAGGGAAAAGACAAATGAATGACTAAGGCTACGGCGAGAAATACCACTGCGTCTTTAAAAAGGGGAGGAGACCGACAGAAACTCTGAGTTTAGAGAATAAAACCTGCTCCAGACCAGGTTAGTTTCAGAGAGTAAGTTACCACGGTAACTGACTCTGAGTAATAGTTACCTCTCTTTCAGAAACAGGCTTGAGTTACCCTGCTTTCCCAAGATTGACAAACCTGCCTTTTAGAAACAGAAAACTCAGATTTCTCTTATCTCAGGGTAAACATACTCTGAGTTTTCACTTAAGCTCCTTTCTGAAACAGGCCCCAGGTTAGATGCATTGTTGATATACAAAAAACATACAAACAGCTTTGCACTAATCTGTAGTGTGTGTGTTTGTGTAGGGGTGCTACATTAATCTCAGCTCTTCTCCCTTGGCCAGAATCTCCTCCTTAGTGTTCCTGAGCTCAGCTGATTTTCTTTGCAAAGCATTTGACTTAGTTATTAGCTGAGCCTTACTGCAAGCCTCCTCCGCAAATCTGTCTGCATCTCCAAAAAGACTTTCAGCAACTGTTTGTATTGTGTTCCTCCTTTTTTTAGTTTCTCTAAGCAATCCTCTACTGCCTTTCTCTCTTGGCCCTGTGCAAGAGATTCTTTCTTTTTTCTCTCTGTCTCAAGGTAGAGACATTACCTGCTTCTGGCTGACACCACTGAACTCAAGTGCTCTTTTCTCAGGGGAACTTTGGTAATGCCCCTATGTCAGGTGACATATTCACATATCAGCCTCTGTGCTACTAAAGTGTCTTCTTGCATGTTTTAGGTTTTTATTTATTTATTTACAGAAAAAAACTCTTTCAACAGTGGCTTAGGAAGACATCAAGCCCCTTTTGCATTGGTGGGAAAGAGACAAACTCGCTTTTGCATTTAACAGACAAAATGTATTTTTGATAAATCATTACAATACATCATTTAAATATATTAACAATCTATCATGGTTATAATGAGCAGAACCACTAATGTTTTTGTTATCAGTGGATACTGTCAAAGGTTATTTCAACACCAAGCCAGCTACTGCTCACAGAACAGGTGCACCATGAACATGACAAATGTAACAGATCTGCACTCAAAAATATTACCCTGACTAGAAAAATATAAAAGGAAAAAGAGCAACAAATAATAAGCATACTGAAAAGGAGAAACTTGCAAATGCAATGCTATTAGATGTGTCAAATGAAATGTAAAAAAAACAGATTGTGTTAATAGCACTTATAGAATATATATATAAAAAAATATTACTTTTGTTGAAAACCTATTCTGAACTATTCATACCAGCAGAAACACCTCCTTTCAGTTGCTTTTCTTGCCGAAATGTCTGAACAAGTCTCTGACACGCCATCTTCCTGACGATGTTTGAAAGTCCCTGCGTGCAGTCTCTATTAAACTCAAGGACTCAATTAAGCAGTCATAATTTGCATAATTAAATTATATTTGCTGTTGCTGAACCAAGTATATAATGTCTCTTTCTAAATTACTACACAACCTCGAGGACTAACTCAGCACCCAAGCCGATGTCAATATCCTTTAGTTGGAGCCAATTGTTCTTGTCAGCCACATCCACTTTGGTTAGCCTGCAGTGTGGTGATGTCTTGTACTATCTCTCTCCTAACAAAGCGTCTTTCTAAAAACAAAACCACATATTTTATATCATAATTCTAATCAATTAAAGTTTAGGAAATTTATTTTATTTATATATATATATATATATATATATATATATATTGTGAACCGTGGCGCTAGAGAGCACGACAGACAACCAGATGAGTGAAC
>JAUYWG010000033.1:1039201-1065985 GCA_034779775.1 Enteromius afrohamiltoni
ATGTTCAGTGCTTTGCTACAATCTGTATTGTTAAAAGCGCTATATAAATAAAAGTGACTTGACTTGACTTGACTTGGACCGAAAATTGGACAACATCTTGGTGAAACTAGCAGCTTTGCAACACGATTTTGACAGACCTGGAGACCTGTGATGGACATTAAATATCTGTGGAATTGGCAGATATTGATTCAAACCTGGAAAAAAAGCCTGGGTTCGCTTCCCGTGTCCATCTGAAAGTTTTTTTTTTTTTGCTCAAATAACAAGTAAAATAATTGTTTTGGGCAACCACAGTTACACCCCATAACGTTTTTTTTGAGCGTTACAGTTTTTCATTGCTATCAATTAAGTTATATCCTTAATCTAATCCTTTCTCACATCACTAACATCGCCAATCATGGCCATGCTCTTACATTTATTTGCTAATTGAAGCGTATATATATATATATAAAAAAAACCTTACCTAATTGAATTATATTTTTAAATTTAATTTTCAGCTGCTGCCATGTTCTTTTAATAACTGCAGGATTACACCTACATGACTGTGACGAATCACCTGAGGCAGTTGGATCCATGAGCAGGCGTTTATTTAGCGTAGTCAAACAGGCGAAGGTCAATAACACAAGCGAACAGTAGCAAACAGGGTAATCCAATAAACGTAAACAAAGTCCAGGCAGAAGGTCGGGGCAGGCAGCGGGAATCAAAGTCAAAAACAAAACGCGATAAAAAAAAAGTAAACGCGGGTAGATCGACGGGAATAAATGCTCGGAAATGATTGCAAGGCAAATCAAAACTTCGCGTAGAAGAAGCGTCCAATCTCTGTTTATAAAGGCCACAAAATGGCGGGGAGGAAGCAGCGGAAGCAGCCAAGGTACGTGGGCAAAAAGGGTCCGGGTAGGAACTCAGTACTCGGAGGAAAGTTCCCGCTGCTGTCGTCCGGAGCGCGGCTCGTGACAATAACAATTACAATTAGATTCAATAACACAGTTTTAAGTTTTATATTAAAATAGTAATATTAATAAATATTAATATTTGCTTTAAATAATTAGCTCACTGATCTTCAACAGGGACATGTACTGTAACTAGAATGTAAAAAAGTAAATAAACATCACAAGGTACATTACTTATTTTTTATTATACTTAAATATGTGCTCATATTTGCTGTAACTTTGCATGAGCACATCAAGTTCAGCTGGAGAAAAAAATGCCAACCTCTTTTTTTCAGATGTTTCCATGGTGACTCGTAATATCTGCGCTCCATTGATAATGGTTCTTGAGTCATGCTAAACTCTGAGGTAGTCTACTCAGAGTTGATTGACCTTACTCAGATCAGCTGTTCTGAAACCGACAACTCTGAGTTTTTAATCTCTGGGTTGATCAACTCAGAGTTCAAGTTTAAACTCAGACTTGTTTGAACCTCCTTTCTGAAATAGGCCCCTGGTATAGATCAACTAATACGGCCATTATAAAAGTGTTTAAAGGTGCCATAGAATGGAAAACTGAATTTACCTTGGCATGGCTGAATACAGTACATGGGCAGTCTCAAACACCATCGTTTCCTACTTCTTATATAAATCAAGTGCTTGCAAAAGACGACTGACAAAAGATTCCAACACAACACAGACTGTTTCGTAACAGGCTAGAGGCGTAATAGTTACGCTCACCACATTTGCATATGCAGCCGGACCTGCGCAGACAAGACGAGTCATCCGAAGTCCGAAGACAGTGTCGACAATGGCGGATCATCGCTATAAATGAATGCCTAATCCCTCCATCGTTCACGCTGGACAGTAGAAATCTGTTTGTGCTACTGGAATTAGCAACGCTGAGAAACAGCCAATCAGAGCAGACCTCCCCATTACTATTCATGAACCTTCCAAATAAGGCAAAAACAGACTTTCATTCTAGGGTTGTAAATGGACTCTTTAAAACCGTTTCCCCTTACCTAAGCAACATACCTTCTATGTACATATCAGAGAACAATTAAAAAAATTCTCTAAATGCATTCTATGGCACCTTTAAACTAGTTGGGAATCGAGTTTGGAATTCGCTTGTATGTTGTGTTCATAATTGCTGACGTTGTGATATATTGTTTTCGTAGGCAAAATGTTGCGACAGTATTGTATCGCGAGTTAACCTGCGATTCCCACCCCTTCTAGACATATCTGCATTATTTTTTACATCGGGTTGATGCAGATTTTTACATTTAAAGCCCATATCGGTTGATTCCAATATCAGTCTGATAATACTGTGCATTCATAGAGAGTCCCTTATTATTTTTTGCTTTAACAAAATAATTCAAAAGATCTGATAATCTTAATCGTAACTAATAAAATCTAAAACTGCCTGAAGTTTTATACCCATCAGCATTATTAATGAAGAACGAATGATAAACACCAACCTGTTTGTTCTTCAGTATCTTCGGTGTGTTCTGGATCTCTCATCTTCTCTCTGTCCTCCATAATAAGACTTCACAGAATTCAGCTCTTCCTGATGATCTGATGCTCGTCTTCACTCATAAACTCAATGGGATATTCCGGCATCTATTGATGAATTGATGATTATTGTGGGAGGAGTTTCACTGAACATTGAATTAGTGTGAGGAAAAGACAAAATAAACAATAAATCAAAAAGCGATTACCTGTTGTCTCTTTGTAAAGCATTATTTTACTGTATTATACTACAGTAGTGAACCGTGAGTATATCCTCATTGGTGGAAAAAGCCAACTACTAGCCTAGCGTACAGTGTCTTCTTCTAAAGTCATCTTTGACAGTTCCAGCTCTGAAACAAGAGCTTATTCCAGGCTTAAACGAACACGCCACAATTTTTGAAAATAGGCTTATTTTCCGGCTCCTCTAGAGTTAAACAGTTAGGGTTAGGGTTAAGTGTGTGTGTGTGAGAGAGTGTGTTGGGATTTGTGGTTTATGAGGACACAAATGTGTATAATTACGCAAACATGGTTTATGAGGACACTTCCTGTGTCCCTGTAAAACAAAATGATTAGAAAACATACTAAACAGTGTTTTGTACACAGTTTCCTGTAAGGGGTAGGTTTAGGTGTAGGGTCAGTGTAGAATAATACCACATACAGTCTGTACAGTAGAAATACCATTACACCAATGGAGAGTCCCCGTAAACCACAAATGCAAGTATGTGTGTGTGTGTGTTTGAACCCTTTCCAACAATGATAGTATGATTTTGGTAGGATTTTATGGCAGAGAGAGCTCAAAGCGCTGCAAACCTAAGACAATACATGCAAACAGAGGAAAACACATGCAAACTGCAAATTCTCACAACGCAACCAAACACAGAGATACGCTGCAAACACAAAAAAACGCTCTGCAAACAGCACAGACCACAACGGGAATGTTTTGGGGGACCACAAAAAAGTGAAGAACCCATCTGGGACCTGATTATTTGTTGTGGCTTTTGGTCAGAGCAGAGATGTTGTCGCTGAACTAAGAGATAAGGTTTTTGTGTTTATTTTAACAACTGCATCATAAGGTCTTTTGAATATTATTAGACTAATCTGACGATTTCCACACTTAACTGTGAAACATTATTTTAATGCTATGTTAGCTAGAGTTACTCTCAGATGGGTTCATCAATTTTTGAGGTCCCCCTAAAACATATCCGTTGTGGTTCGTGCTATTTGGAGGGGCATCCAGCTGCAGCCCCGCAGACTCACTTCTTGCTAGACACCAGTGAATGGACAGCTCGTCATTCACTTTTCAATTTTGACCCGCCATGCAAGATGTCAGCGGTAAGAAAAACTAATAAACTGTTGATGATTTATAGGTCATGTCTGAATTCAAATGCACAAACTAGCTAGTTTAAAAAAATTGTTGGTTTTCAAGGTACTGTGTCGTGTTTTTAAAGGTATTAGTGGACTCTGGTGTGCCTCAATTCTAGAGCTAGGTTGCTACAATTGATTTTCCAATTAAATCGTTCTTTAAATTGGATGATTTTTCACTTGGATGTGTGAACATTGTACCCAGTTAACGAGATCTCTTGGCAGAGAATAGTCTAAAATGCTAGGTTGTCTATGCACACGATAGTTTGCTAGCTAGCTATGTTTTTTGTTGAAGTAACGTTAGTACTTTTCCCTATGCACGTGTAAATGCCTGATGTTTAATATGTTTACGATGCGCTATATAGCCTAGATGACGTCCATTTACCATTTTACATATTTTGAGAATGTTAACATTTATATACGTTTATTTTTTTTTTGTTACCACACTATTTTTTACAGTCCATCTACCACACACAACTTTTCACCTACATTGTTCAATTCCTTTTTTTTTTTTTAAAAGTTATTAATTGGATTTTTGTAAACTCTTATGAATTATAAGGTACTACCGGTATTTCATATGTGTCCCTATACTTATTACGTAAACGATCTATTAATACTACCCTCTTCTTTCAGGCAAATCACATTAGTGTGCGTAAAGTGAAGGATCTACCACCAATACAGAAATGCACAGAGTGCTGCAGCCGGTATAACTGTCCGCTGTGCGATTCACAAAGTAAGTGTCAATTCAAGAATTAGGAGTAATTTATTGTTACAGTGTCAAGTGTACCTTTTTAAACAACATTCAATTGTAGATATAAGTTCACTATTGTCCTTCATTTTATGAACATGCTTACACCAAGAAGGCAGAGAAGCACCACAAACTAGAGACTTGTCCTTGGTATGTATTTGAAGCATCAAATTTTAGGGGGCAGGAATGAGGTGTGGTGTGCACAGTGTGCAATAGTTTATTTGTAACTGTTCATGTTTTATTTTCTCGTGAAATAGGGACTTCCCCCACAACCTTAAGGCATCATCATTCTGATGGTCAGATTTGACTAATTTTACTAATTAGATTGTGTAATTTCCAATAAATATTGCAAAACCATGAAGTGTTAATTTGATCTGGATTGTTTGGTAAATTGTCTGAACGTGTGAATCTAAGTATATTTTAAAAACAGAAGTGGTTACATTTACAAAAAACAATTGAATATCCAAATGGGCAAGGCAAATATCTGTGGTCAATTAACATGTACAAGTCTGTTGTATTGACAAAACGTTGTAGTCCATTGATCTAGGCTGAATTTGTCACAAAAAATAGTGATATGATCTGAACAATATATATTTTCAAGGTGGTTCTTGTGAATGCAGTTTGCATGAATTATTGATGTTATAATATTAAGTATATTATTGAGAATTGTTTTATGTAAAGATCATATTTCAATTTGCACATAGCTTTTATATTATAGATTTTGTCATGAAAGTAAAATGACAATACGGAAAAGCCGTGTGCAATTAAGCCTGCAAAGAATGCTGTCTATCCACTGGAGAAAACAGAAAATAAATATGCTGTCTATCCAGAGGTGAAAATGTCAAATAAATATACTGTCCATCCAGAGGTGAGAACTAAAAATGCTTTCTATCCAGAGGTGAAAATATAAAATAAACATGACAATCCAGAGGTGAAAATAGGAAATAAAATTGCTCTCCATCCAGCGGTGATTAGCCGGAGGTGAGTCTGCGGGGCTGCAGCTGGATGCTATTGGCATCGCCTCTCAGTGTTTGGTTGCGTTGTGAGAATTTTGCATGTGTTTTTTTGTTTGTTTGCAGCGCCTTGAGCTCTCTCGGCCACAATAGGATTTCCATCTTTCCACACTGAGAACAACTCATAAACAACTACAATGAAACAAACTGAATGAAAGAAAATTATATTTTAATATATTTTAAAATGTAACCTTTATTCTATTTGGTTTTCACAGAATGGATTAAAAGTAACACAGGTTTGTAGGTTCCTAATGACAACAATGGCTTACTACATTTACTAAAGAAACTGTATAACGTACAGTACCTCAATACTTTACCTCAATTGCCTCTTTTTAGCAGAAAAATCACAGAGAGCTACATGTTTAAGGTGGATTTTTTTAGTCCTGAACAACTACTTTTTAATGAATGGAGGAACATTAAACACAATACGATGGTTTTTAGCGGCTGAACGAAGGTAATACTGGAGTAAAAGTGTCTTTCTGCTCTGAACACACAAGTTATTTAAATAAATCACTCCAGCGCTATTCACACGAGAAGCTGATATTTACCTCTGAGATCAAACATAATTACGCGAGATAATCCTGTATGACACCAAAAAGCAAATAATATAGAAGTAAGAGAAGAAAAAGAGGACTCACTCTCACCGTACAGCGCTCAGTCTCTCGCGCATGCGCAGTCCGAGTGATCCTCCTCAGCGTTTCGCGCGGCCCGGGAGGCTGGACATCATTAACCCCCCCCCCCCAAAAACAGAACTACATTACACTTACCATAAGTTTGTCTTTGATATTTGTAGTTTTTATCACGCTGCTGATGTTTGTTTCAAGTTTTCGTTGTATGCATATGCAAACACAGACAATAATATCCAACTGCAGACCCGCAGCAGCACCAGTTTCAGAACCCCAGCCACAGAACCGGAAGTGAGGGGTGGAGCTGCGTTCTTATCTGAGCAGCGCCACCCACGGTTAACATTTTAAAAATATTTTGTTTAATATTATTGTATGGTGTTCTTTCATTGCATTACACAAGTTATTTTCTGTTCATGATATTAAAAATAATGCTTGAAACTTAAGGCATTTTATATTAAATATGCTTTAATCACAACATGACAAATAAACATTTACTCCAAAGCAAAGAACATACATCATGTATTTCTCTACAAGAAAATTAAAACATTTCAATAAAACTTTACACACTCACACAAACAGCAGCATAATTTAAAAGAAACAAACTAAAACTATGCAACAATTACAGTTTACCCAATGAACAATTTACTATTATGCCCAATTAGTCATGACAATCATGTATAAATTAAAATCAAAAATTACAAAATGAACAATTCACACAATTTGCACATTTTGTCATGACAATCTTGCATTAATTCAAATTGAAATGTACCAAATGAACAGTTCACTCTTAGGCCCATTCTGTCATGACATTCTTGCAGAAATAACTGCATGTCATCCCTGAAAATAAAATTAAATGTGAAGAGCACTCTTGAAGAGTCTGTTTGTTCAAGGAGATTTTTGAGGGCCTTTTCCTTGTCCTTGTAGGATTACAAATTTAGAGATGGTTAAACACAGTTTAAAGTCATGTATTTTGCTATTAACAGGAAGCTCACAGTGAGACAGTGGCCTTTTGTAACCTCTGTTCCAAGTTTTCCGGGCTAGGTGTGAATGTGAATCCTTTCAAGGTTCAGCTACACCTTTTGTTTTAAGGTTTCCATAGCACCTATACATTTGAATGACACTTGTGTGCTAACTAAGATCAAGACTGGGAAACGTCCTGTCCTGCATTTGCATGCTCTGTTCCTTTTGTCTTCACATCTGTACTCCTCCTCCTTCACAATCACAAGGCATCCAGGCCTTATTCAGACTACTTCTACGACGACTTTGTTGACTGCAGCAACCGAACAGAGTCTTTCAGAATAAAGAAAATATTGCTTTAAGATATCCAAAGTGTCTCCTGGTCTCTCTGAAACAAGTTTCACAACATCTTCTTCGTTCATTTTGAGGTAAAGAGGCTCTTCCACTGGCCCTCTGAGCAGATGCTTATTTGAATAGATCCATTTCTCAGCTTCTGCCATGTCTTTAATTACTGGGAGCTCCTTGATTACAGAACATTAAAGGAAAAAATAATTTTAATATTTCTCAAAAATGTTTTAAGGTAATGCGTCACCATTCTGAACAGTTATATGTGTCTATAAGAAATTAAAGCACAACACAATTATCTGACAAATAGGATTAATATTACTAAACTAAAAGGTAACATTAACATTAACAATGCATAAAACCGAGGAAACTAGAACAACCTGTTTATATTTTTGAATACCTAGCGTCTTTAAAACTTCACCGCAATGCCCATTTACAAATTAATCAGAACATCCGCAGAAAAAGTTCCACACCTTAAAAATGACAACAGATTGAAGATTCCATTGGATAATAAAGCCAATCACAAAATTAAGTAAAAACACATAACCTAATAAATACGATAATTATTTACCATATGACAGCAAAAACATTAGCGACTACTCACCGTCATCTCCGCCATGCTTATCTCGTTGTTAATAGCTCCGCCCCTCACATTCGGTTCTGTGGCTGGAGTTCTGAAACTGGTGCTGCTGCTCGGCAAACTGCACAGACCACAACGAAAATGTTTCAGGGGACCTCAAAAAGTGAAGAACCCATCTGGGACCTGATTATTTGTTCCTTGGCTTTTGGTCAGAATAGCAACGGCAACTGAGAATAAAAATATTTCTGACATTTAATAATTATTACTTTACATAGACTTTATTTTGCCTTTTGTAATCATAAAAATATGTTGAACTCGTGTTAGACTCTAGCAGAAGCCACATTTTAAGTAAAGTCGCTATAGGACTGTGGTTTTAAATCATGTTGAAAGCATTATTTTACACAGTGTCGGGGAAAGTTACTTTTAAAAAGTAACACATTAAAATATTGCATTAATCCCCCAAAAAATAAGTAATTATGTTATTTAGTTACTTTTTATGGAAGTAGTCCATTGCGTTGCTTTTGCGTTACTTTTTAAATATGGACAGAGCTTGAGTGTTGGTTTTTAATGTAAGAAGTTTTATTTAGCAAATATAAAAGCACACCAAGAGTGTCACAAATAAACCTCAGGGTGAAATAAAGTAATTTCACATCTGTAAAGTAGAATACAGGAGTTTAATAAAATGAGATAAGATACATTTGTATTTATTTTAATTCATTTTGATGAATACTAAATCTGTTTTTTGTGAGTGAGAATAAATGCACATTCACATTTCACATTCACTGATGGGCGATACCACAATGTTTACGATACGATACCGATACCACTTATTATTTTAAATGTTAATGTGATTTTTCAAAATAATATTCATAAAAAAAGATAAAAATTACAAAAAAAGACAAAATTACATACACATATTGGCCATTAATAACAAATTTATTAGAAAAGCAAATTTGACAAATAAGTCAAAATGTTTAAACAACCTTCTTACAAAAATATTGATTAAACAGAAATCTTAATAAAATAAAAAATACCAACAACATAAACTAGATGTTGCATATTTTTTTTATGGTATCAGGGATCAACCGTTGCTGTGTAGGACATTCTTATCACAAATATTGCATTGTGCAGTATTTTTTCTGGTGATGAGAAGTAGCACCACACCACACTATGTTTCCTCTCTGCCATCGTGCCATTCTGTAATGTGGAAGTGTGCGACTTGCGTGTGTTGAGTACGTAAGTTAGCTGAAAGACACATGATTGCTCACATTCTGCCGCAGATTGATTGGTGTAACGTCTTATAAATTAAAGCGTTACCAATTATCCTGTACACAGTGCTAAAACATTTAGTTATGCAAAAAATTATTAAAATGTATTTAAAATATCGATACTTTAAAAAAAATATCGATACCAAATTAAAAGCTTCTGAGTATTGATATATCGATAGCATCGATGTGCACATCCCTAATTCACTGTATTCACACACCACACACAATGCTCTTTATTTCTGATTTCTTGCAACATTGTCAGTCAATAAATAAGAAAACAAAGTAACTCACTTATCTTACTTACTTATATTACTCTCAAATTAAAAAGTAATGCATTACTTTACTAGCTACTTAGAAAAGTTTTTTTTATTATGTAATTCGGTTACTTGTAATATGTCATCCATCATTTTGCATGTTCATATACATTTCACTGTAATTCAGTAACAGTTTGCAAACTGACAGATTTTATTTGTGTGTGTGTGTATAAATCAAGGCAGTGATCAAACTAAACTTTGTTTCTCCTAATAGCATTAATACAATTTGTTATAAATTATTAACATAATTATTAAAAAAATATATTAAATTATAAAAAATAAAAAAATTACATTACAGAAAGCAATGAAAGAACAGATCAGAACAGATTTTATATGTCATGAGCACACCCGGCATGCTGCATATATATCCACATACTTAGAAGTCAGGCCTTTTACTTTTACAAACAACATATTACATTAATGTGCAATAAAATCAGTGTTTAACAAGTGTTTACTATAATAACAGTATATTGTGCAATAATTAAAACATTAAAAATAAAATAAAAATGTGGCGTTTTCTGAGCAGTAACACAAGCCGTGGGCTGATTCTCATTAGATAATTTAATGTGATATGTTTTTTATGGTATTCTTGCATTTAAGTAAAAATCTGGTCTGTTTCTGAAGTATTGTGATAATATAGTGTGCTCCCATTTAAACCAAACTTTTTTTCTGATTTTACCATACACGATTAAGTTTGAGAACTGCGGGTAAGTTGTTTTGAGGAAATATCTGATAAATGTTTTTAATATGAGTGAATCAGCAACCCCAAGCTACAGTAAAAGCTCTGCTGTTCACACAGACTCCAGCGGAAGTTATTTTACACAACCTACTCGAAGCTTACTGTTCTGTAGTACGCAGTAAATCTACATCACCTGCTTTTAGGTGGAGCAGCATTTATTACACAGAGCCATAGTTTACTGACAAATGATCATAATCACAAATGCTATAATTGTACAATTGTGAAACTTAAGATATTTGTAATGCAGAGTCAGAAGCGTTCAGATCCATTTGTGTAGCTTTAACAGTGAGCAGGCAGGATCAGAAACACAGAAATCAGGGCAATACGGACAACACAGAAAACGTAGTCGATAATACCAGGCAGAGATCAGGGCTGGATACAAACAGTCATAAATGAGGGAACAGTCCAAGGTCAAACACAGGAATAACAGAACTAGAACGCTGAGAAATGCAGACAAGACTATCAGTGTCTATCAGTCTAAAACACATGGAGGAGCACCTGGCTCAGTAATCAGTTTGTGGTGGATTATGGGATATGTAGTACAGTAAGAGACTCGGGTGAGGGTTCCCTCTGGTGGTGATCGCAATCGCAAAATAGCAATGTTTTTCACATGTGTTGGTACTTTGATACTTTGTAGTGTGCAATTTAAAACAATTGCCTCTAGGAGTCGCCAGCGGACATAAAACAAACACGCACAAGAAATAGATGTACACCAGACATGGAGTTGACGCAGACCAACGCACATTCTCACGTTCATTTCATTGTTAGTAAATCCAAACGTGAGCGTGAAATCTGGCGTACGAGTTTTTGTGCGTACGCAACGTTGATACATGAGGCCCCTGGTCTTTTAATACCAGAGCAGAAATCACATCATGATTTTTTAACAATTTATTTGGGAATTACTGTCAAATAAATATTTGATCACTTATCAGCCAGTCAAATACTTATAATATTCTATGTCAAATAACAATAATAAACCTGTTACTGTCATAAAGTTTGGCTAAATATTCAATTTATCAAAACTTCATCAATATGCAGGGTTTTTTTTCAGAGTGAACTTCATTCGGTTTAAAGTTATGTACAGTATATGACTGTATTCTGTTTTTGTATGTTTATAATACACAGTTCTGATTGGCTGGTGTTCGTTCAAACAGTTGAATGCACCTGTAGTTACAGTTAGTTTAATCTCCTCAAAATGAATGTGCTGCCTTCACTGAAGCACGAACAGGAGCTCAGAAACTGAAAGATTTATTGCTTTTTAACAGAAGATCTCATATTTCTTTGGATCTTTGTAGAAATTTTAATTGTCACGTTTTATGCCTTAATGTAAGTACATTTGCATGTGTATGTTAATTTACGTAGTAGTTATTGTTATTGATCCCGATTGTTTGTGGTTACAATATACATGTTTTCAGGGCTGTAGCGGTTGTAATTTTATTCTATTTTATAATTTCTTGGATTCTTGGTTCGGTCCTTTGGTCTACGTAGTAGCATAAAGGGCTATATTTATAAATGAGACTTGAGACTAATTTGACGCGAGAGAAACATGCTAATTAGCATTAGCATTGCTAGGATTATTATACTCTGTCACACTTGTTTATATTAATAATGCTTTATTGCACAACTATATTATTCCTATTTGCACTGGATAGGTAGCTATTAATCTTATAGATGCAGACTAGATTGTTCAAGCAGTGTTTATTTCCATATGTCTAAAACTTTATATATGGTAATAAAAAGATGGGTTACCTCTCAAACGTAAATATCTTTTGATTTTGCTTTTAATAAGTTGAATTTTTTTTAAATTAAAGTAACGTCAACTGACCCCTTTTAACAATGTATGAAATACCCAATAGTCTTTATCTTAATTTCCATTTTTACATGCTGCAATGTTGTATGATTTTCATTCACTCCTCTAATCCTCACACAAAGACTGTTTATGTTGATCAAATATCATGTCTATCAGTCTATCAAGTCCTTTTTTAGTTGGGGAAGTTGGGGCCTGATGGATGGGGAATTGAACTTGTAACCCAAAAGCTCTAGCTCCACCTTCAATACTACGACTGAGGTGAGACCCTTGAGCAAGGCATCATTCCCCCAACCGCTCCCCAGGATGCTCTGGGTGTGTGTTCACGGTCTGTGTGCTCTTGGATGCAGAGCACAAATTCCAAGTATGAGTCACCATACCTGGCCACAGGGACTTCACTCACTCGTTAATCTTTTCAATCGGCTTTTCAATCGGCCTCTCTCCGATTCACTCTCCAGTCCAGCAGGTGGCACTAAAACACATGCATTTGTTTGCCAAACACCATTAAACCTCAGAGGAAGAGGAGTTGCACCGCTCTCTGTTGTTTGATCTGGATGCAGACTCAATACAAACAGATAGAAATGTTCACAAAACAACATTTCTAGCAGTTTGTATGTATAGTTGGAATCTGGTCAATAAATGCCTGTAATATTATCTTCACGCAGGAATATCTGGAGGAACTGATCTGAACTGAGATCTGCTGCTGTGAAAACAATGTTTGTTAAAGAGGAGAGAGAGGAGAACATGAGTGAACCAGAAACATGGAGAATAAAACAAGAGGAACCAGAAACATGGAGAATAAAACAAGAACCAGAAATATGCAAAATAAAACACGAGGAAACAGAAACCTGGAGAATAAAACATGAGGAACAAGGAGGTTGGTGTTCAATCTTAGGTTGTCTTTACTGACTGTTTGCAGTTCAATAGAAAATCCTTATTAAACAACTCCGTTTCTACTAGAAATGCGACTAGGTTTAAATGTGCATGAATAATGTGAGTATTTCCAATAATCAGAGTAAGGACTTAATCACATTATGATGTTTACATGTCAAGAGCAAACTATTTACTCCTGTTTACATGCTATTTCCATATTCATATTATTCACTTAGAATTGATTAATTTTCTGTTGCCATAATCACATACTCCACTGCATAGGATAAATGATGGATTCAGAAAGGGCACAGATTTACCTAACTACTATCTGCCGTTTACTTTTATTTTACATCTAATGAAAAACACGTTTATGTTTATATTCCTTTTTCTGCACCATTGTAATGGCAGTTTGTTTGCCTGTGCTGCGTTCTACCACTGCGGTAAAGCCAGTCAGTGCTTTTGTTGAAAAGCCCAGCGCAATTGTGTTGTGATATAAAAAGGTGTCATGTTGAGAGGGATATGGGCCATTATTACACTTTAGAGGGGTATAAAGACCCGTTTCTTAAAAGTAGAAAAAAGCAATCCCCAGTTCTTATTCAGGACGTCCTATACTATAATCACACCACCTATGACACAATTTTATTGCAGCATTTATGAGATATTTGACATTATTACACTTTAGAGGGGTATAAAGACGCCATTTCTAATAAGTTAAAAAAAAAACTAGTTCTTATTTGGGACATCCTATATTATAATAACACCACATATGAATCTATTTTACTGCAGCATTTTTGAGATATTTCACATAGTTACAATTTAGAGGGGTAAAAAAAACCCATTTCTATTAAGTAGAAAAAAACAACCACCAGTTCTTATTTAGGACATCCCATACTATACGCACACCATATATGAAATCGTTTTACTGCAGCATTTTTGAGATATTTCACATTATTATAATTTAGAGGGGTATAAAGCAGAGATGGGGACAAGTCACATATGGTCAAGTACAAGCAAGTTTCAAGTCTTAACCATCAAGTCTCAAGTCACATTTAAGATAAATCAAGCAAGTCAAGTCGAGTCCTGATAAGTTTCAAGCCAAGTCAAGTTGCAGTACAAAAATAAACATATATTTAGCATCCATAATGGACAGAAAGTGAATTGTTGTCAGTGATAGACAGGGGCATGTTGCAATTAATGATCAGATCAGATATTGTTGCTTCTGTAATGGCTTTTTGTTGAGGGTAGTCGACTGGAAATATAGTAGTCTGGGGCACAATGAACTGCGACATCAATGGCTGCTGTAGATTGCAGTATATCTTTGAAATATTCATCATATCTGCATGGATAAAAAATACCAAACTAATCATGGAAAACTGTAAACATTAAAACTAAATTATTTTTCAGATGCAAAAAATTATTATTATTTTTTAATAGTGTAAGAAAAATAAATTGTAAATATAAATTAATTTTAAGTTATTATCACTTGCCTATGTATGTGCTTTAAGTTAGGTTCCAGCAGTTACAGATTTTCATTTTTACACAGAGAAATAGAAATACTGACAGAATGTAAGACTTTATATAGGATATGAACCTTATAAACTAAGTATTGTGATTGCAAAATGACCTAGTATATGTTTTATATATGATGCTTTAATACTATAATGCTGTCCATTATAAGGCACAGTAGGGAAATTACCCACTCTTTTTCATCTAGTGATGGGAATCCTGTAAATCAAAATGAATGGATCTTTTTCATTTCATCAGAATATAAATATAATGTATGTTAATATAGCCCAGTGATGAAGTTATGAAGCTTCATCATCATCTCCGCGGTGGACAAGCAATATAATGTGCACATTTAATATATCTAATATTATAGCTTACATGTAATATCAAGAACTTCATTTTAAAATGCACCCAACATTACATTTTTTTTCTGCAGTATTCTAATCCCAGCCCAACTTGTCTTCGCACAGCTTTCGCTGAAAGTATATAGGGTGCTACAAGACCAAGAGGATCCTAGATGGAGCTCACTACCGAAAGCATTCTTCTTGTTGGAGGTCTTTCTCGTACATTTATGGAAAATCTGAATGTATGTTTCTGTGCACAACTGTATTCCCAGAGCTCTTTCGATTGGCAGATTACTTTTGTTGAAATCCAATTTCTTGACTTCTTTGGTTCGTTCCTTTTCTGGCAATGATAACAGGACCACTCTGCTGTTGCTCACCCACTTTGTCAAGTGGAATCCACTTTTGGAGCACATGGATATTAGACATTGAGTTAGTTTGATTGCCGCATCCTCAGAGGCTACAGATTTCAAACAATCGTCCATGTAAAAGTTTTGTAGAATAGTATCGGAATAGTTCCCAAACTCTTACTTAGCAGACCATTGACTCAATTTCTGCCATGACAGCAACAGGTTCTTATCTGAAGCGGTTACACCGATGAGCAGGGGCGTCGTAGTTGGGTGAAAAGGGGAACTAAATTACCAGGGCCCCAAGTGGGGGGAGGGCCCCTGAGGAGTGACATTTTATTTTTCTTTAAATATAAATTTAAGTTAACAATAACTGTTGTTAACTGATGTTAATGCTGATATATTTGGGTCAATGCATCAGTTGTTTGTTGTATTAAATGTTGTCGTAGGTAGCTGTGAACCTCGAGCTTACGGGGGCCCATGGCCACTGCTTGTGCATTGGGCCCAGAATTTGGTGCTACACCCCTGCCGATGAGAGTGTTGGTTAGGTCAGGTCCCTGCATTAGTTGACTATTCAGTGAGCAGTTCTGGTAAGTTCAGTTAAGTAAGGTCAAATACAACTCTTATTTTCTTCTTTTTTGTGTGGTAGTGGAATGTACCACACTCTATTTGGGTGTTCCTATTGCTCTGAAGGCACCTTTTCAGCATAGCCTTTGTCAATTATGTCCGTCATGAAAGCTTTGTAGTCTTTGCAAAACTCTGGGTCCTTTCTGAGCTTTCAATAGCTCTTTGTTCTGCTATGCCCCTGTTGTTGGGAAGGTTGACGGGATAGTTCTTAAAGGGTAATCCAATACAGTAATGCCAATCTTTATATTGTATTGACTGGAAATTTGAGGCCATTTTAGTGCCTTTTCAATGTACGCTGAAGCAATTTTAAGTTCGCCACTTTGATGTTGCAGCAATCTTCTTGCCTCTCTATATCCACTTTCTGCTCTCATATGCCCACAACCCTTTACTAGGTATTGTGGTTCCCCACTCGTATATTGCTCCAAAATAGAACCGCTTGTCCCTAGCATTCTCAATTTTACTGTCTATGGCCTTGTCAAAGGCTTGCATAAACAATCTGAAGTTAAGAGGATCACCAAGGAATATTGGAACATCTTTTTGAGGCAACATTTGCGTGATCTCGTTTTGCCTCTTCATTATTTGAAACACACCGTCCTCTGAATCTTCAGCTTTTGAAACATTCTGACTGACATGCTTGACAGCAGGCTTTGGTTCTCACCTGGTTGAACGTCAGAGTTCTCATCATCAGAATCCTTTTTAAGTCTCGACCTCCTTTTGATCTACTGTATGCTTTGGCAAAAAATAGTCCTGCGTTGATTCACCAGTATTTTCATGTACATCGTAAACTTTTAATTTTGCATCAGAAATCACAATTGCTGTATGTGGCCCTAATTCCTTCAGTTTAGCTCTTCTATCTTTTCCACATTTTCATTATTCTCTTTGAATTTGTCAATTTCATTAATGTGAATGGTAATTTGAGCCATTTTGCCTTTCTCAAATTAACTTGTCTGTTTAGATGCTCTTCAAGGACTTATGCATGTATTTGACTGCCCTCTTGTCAGCAGATTCATCTGCGTCATCCATGATTCAACAATAATTCGAGGACAATAACTTTCAAACCCCAACTCCAAAGTACCTTTTTTCAGTACTTTTCAAAAATAGTCTTGTTTCAGACTGCAGAAGGAGGTATACATGCCTTAAACTGGTCCAAAAAAATTCAGCGTAATTATGACTTACTTTCACTTTCATCTTTTTCAGTAATTTTAAACGTGTTGTTGTTACATCTCAAAATGCCCATAAACATTTTAATCCTTTTTGATAACAACTGCAGCATCAGTCTTGGTAATCCAGTTTTCACTTGATTGTAGTTCCATTGTGAAGAAGTCTTTTGACTAAATGTCAATAGCGATCTTTTTTATTTGGTTCGCCGCCATTTTCATAGGGGATCAGCACAAAGGATTTGATGCGTAAATCCACAACAAATTGGAGAATTTAAATATGAAATTTAATCGTAAGCTCAGTGAACAGTTTGTAGAATTTGATGTTTCCCATTCATAGATTGGATGCTGAATCAATTAATGATTAGTTATTTCATTATTCTGTTAATCCTTAGATTAATCAACTAGCTAAATAATCAACTGCAACCTTAGTTCACAAATGTTTTCCTTTTTGCATTTGTTACAATTGATTCCATTTATTTATTTTAGGCCTGATGAAAGTGAAGGAAGAAAGGCAAGATCTGGACAAGGAGGAGGAGAAACATCAGTGTCAGGAAGATCATGGTGTCAATGGAGAAAAATCAGACAATTGCAGCAATAAAATAACAGACGCAAAAAGGTCTTTCAGCTGCTCTCAGTGCGGAAAGAGTTTCACACGTAACACAAGCCTCAAGACTCACATGTTAATTCATGCTGGAATAAAGTCTTTCAGCTGCTCTCAGTGTGGAAGGAGTTTTACACAAAAAGGACACCTTAAGGATCATTTGGTAACACACTCTTCAGAAAAGCCTTTCAGCTGCTCTCTGTGCGGAGAAACGTACAGACAGAAAAGAAGCCTTGTCAAACACATAAGAATTCATTCTGGGAAACAAACTTTCAGCTGCTCTCTGTGCGGAAAAACTTACCAACAGAAAAGAAGCCTTAACAAACACATGAAAATTTATACTGGAGAAAAACCTTTAAACTGCTCTCTGTGCGGAAGTACTTTCATATGTAATAAAAGCCTTAAGGATCACATGTTAATTCATGCTGGAATAAAACCTTTTAGCTGCTCTCAGTGTGGAAAGAGTTTCACACGTAAAACAAGCCTTAAGGATCACATGTTAATTCATGCTGGAATAAAACCTTTCAGCTGCTCTCAGTGCGGAAAGAGTTTCACACGGAAAGGACACCTTAAGGATCATTTGATAACACACTCTTCAGAAAAACCTTTCAGCTGCTCTCAGTGTGGAAACACTTTCTCTTGTAACAAAAACCTTAAGACTCACATGTTAATGCATGCTAGAATAAAACCTTTCAGCTGCTCTCAGTGCGGAAAGAGTTTTACACGTAAAGCAGCCCTTAAGAGGCACATGGTAATTCATGATAGTACACCTAATGAAACACATGAGAATTCTGTTGTGTTCCCTTACTAAAGAAAAAAGGTCATTGTTATGTTCTCAGAGACTGTTCATCAATCCTGATGCATGTCTGATTGGGGTGATCGTTTAGTGCTGCCTAGAAAGTGGGGTTAAGGAAGTACGGGTTGAATAGTAAACAGTGGATGTTCGCAAAATCTCAGAAGTCAGCATATTCATTTAACATCACAAATTCATAGCAGGGGAAAGCGTTACAGCTGTTTTCAGAGAAGGTGTGATGAAAACCTTTCATTTATACTGGAATAAAACCTTTCATCTGCTTTCAGTGTGGATAGTTAACATTTGTTTACATTTACATTCATTCATTTAGCAGATGCTTTCATCAAAGTCACTGACAATAGGGGAATACATCAAGTAGTTCATCTGGAAGAGGCAGACAGACACAGGAAGTGCTAATAAAACCAAATTTCAAGCATTGTTCAAATACTTACAAGCTAGACAAGGAAAGATTAAAGGAAACAGAATTTTATTCCTTTTATTCATTTATTTCTTAAAAAAACATCAGAAAACTTGTCTCTTTCATTACTGACAGGGGTCCAGCAATCTGTGCGTTATGCAAGGAACTAAAGAGAGGTGTAACATGGGCTATTTTTTGTATTTCTATTCGTTGTTCTTGTTATTTGGTTCAGTTCTCAGAATGTGAACTTTTTCTCTCAAAACTATAAAACGAAGTTGTTTTGAAGGCTCCTTTAAGATAGGGTGTTTGTTCTGATGTTTTACGTTGTTCTTTTTCTTGCTGAGCTGCTGCCTGCTGAACTGTACGCTGAGCTGAAAGGACATTCATTTCTAACCAGCACTCAGGGGGGTTCACTCAACTAATTGCAAATCAGAGCCTGACAGTCAAAGGTCTCTTCAACATATCTAATATGTTCAAGCTCAGAATAATTATTGTTTTCTTCTGTTTTCATGTAACAAACTACTACACAAATAAATAAACCATATTAATTTGTGCATATTCTTTTTTTTTTTTTTTTACTTTTCCCAGTAAATGTTTACCAACTGTTGAAATTAAGCTGTGAACATACTTGTGGGGCCCAAATTGGTTGCACGTTGGGCCCGGTCAATTTTGTCCCATAAAAAAACGTCATATGGTGAGAATGTCTTATTACCTTTTTACCATTAACCCTAATGACCATCTAAAATCAGCCTAGGTTTAGGTCTAAGCTGGCTTAGGCTGGTCAGCCTTTTATTTGTATTTATTTTTTTTTGTTTTGTTTTCTGCTGGGACATGTAGAAAATAAATATATTGTTTGTTTTTATTTTCTTATGGAATGTCAACCATTGGTGATTCAGTAGCAGGAAACGAAAATGTCGAGAGTGGCAATAAGTGCAATATTAATTGTATTGAACTGTGCCATTATTTTCTGTTTTTCTCCTCACTTATAAACCAAAAATCATGTGTAAATACCCCACCTTACACTTTTAAACTGTGAAATAGTCTGAAATACATATTCAGCAAGTATTTGAAAACCAATAAAGAGGTTTTCAAACTGTGAATTTGGTTTTTGCATATCTGACATTAAAATGAAGCATGATGTAGGTTAGAAGACAATCATTCATACATTTTTATAAGGATTAGTCTCTGCATTGAAATGATCAGTGAATACCTAATAATATAATAATAAAAAAAAACACATAAAATTTGTCATGATAATCAATAGACGTGTCTAGCATCATCAGTTAAAATTAACTATTAAAACATTTAAAGGTGCTCTATGCGATGTTGCAGGATTTTAGCTTGATTTTATTTTTATCTTAACGCGCGTTAAACCCCACCTCTTCTTGCCAATTGGTTGGCTGAAGTTTGTTTGCACACGTTAAACCCTACCTTTCCTTGCTGATTGGTTGGCCGAAGTTTGTTTTTGCTTTGGTGTACATCCTGTACCCCTAGTGTTTTGCAAGATCGCATAGAGCACCTTTAAAACCCTTTGTAGAAATGCAATTTAATGATTATTAATCAAAGTTATAAAATTACTATGTATTTTTTCTTTTTTTATAATCATTAGTGGTCATTATAGGAACCTGTCATACTCTGATGATCACTTGATATTATAGTTAAAGGATTCAGTGTATAAAAATATTACTGAAAGCTGCATGAAAGTATACAGAATATTATTGACATAAATTATTGCTGTAATCTGGCCTCCCGTCTCCTTACACAGGTTTTACATTAAAAATTTTCCACTTTGTATTGTGGTGGGAACTGATCAGTGTCGCCCTGGCAACAGAGGATCCCCACCTGGAACTCATCTGCCCAGGCCAGATGAGTTCCAGGTGGTGCAACAACAATATTACGAAGTAATGGCAGAGAGACAAAAACGACTGGAAGAACGCCTGGAAATGCCCGAAATGCGCTTCGCCACCGCTCAAACAACACCTCTCCCAGATCCACGCGCCGCCGCCGCCCGCCTGATTCCCAAACTCACCGCCGACCGGGAGTTCAAGTTACGAGTGCCAGCCCGTGCCCAAGCAGCCGAACTTCTCCGCCTGGCCGAACACTGGCTGTTAGAAGGTCACCCGGACGAAGGCCAGATCGTCGAGAGAGTGGTGGTGGATAAAATGTTGCGGGCCCTTCTCCGATCTATGAGACAGGCGGCCAGCATGAGAGGACCTCGCACGGTCGGCGAGCTGGTTGAGGCCATCGAGTTGGCGGACGAGTGGGCCAACCAATCAGCAAGGAAAGGTAGGGTTTAACATTTCACCGGGACCAAGGGGAGAGAGTGCCGTCATATCCCCGGAGGGTGTTCCAGGAGCGACGCTCACCGGAGGGCACCCAGCGCGCAGTACAGAAGCCATTGAGTCCCGGGATGAGCCGAAGCACACGGATCCACCCACGCCTGTGACGAAGAAGCGGATGGCAGGCTGCGTGGTCCATCGTGAAGTACCCCGAAGGATGCCTCGAGTGGCTGTGGAGGTGCAAGGAAGAATTTACCAGGCTGTGCTGGACTCCGGAAGCAGCATCACTCTGGTGAGACCTGTCGTGTTAAGACCCCGGCCGGCGATGAAAGGCACCTTACCTGTAGTCTGTGTACATGGCGACACCCGACAGGTGCCGACTTGCTCCGTCACTATAAGAAAAGAAGAGACGGAAAGTCAAGTAGAAGTTGGAGTGGTCAAAGACTCACCGCGCAGCCTGCTGTACCTCCGCTCCGACGACGACGACGGCCATCCCAGGGAGTTAGACCAGCCTTGGCGACAACGGACAGCGGGACAGATGGTGAGTCCCCCTCTCATGATACTAATGTCTTCTTTGATGTATTCCAACAGGTCACGGGAGGGGGAGCATTTGGGCTGGCTCAATGGGAGGACGATCGGCTCAAGCATTGTTGGCGACAAGTACGGGTCTTGAAAGACCAGGAGATCCAGCCAGGCCCTCACCCTCTCCCGCACTTCATCGTTCGCAACGGCCTTCTGTGCTACGTCGCCCAGAGGAGGGGGGAGGAAAAGCAGCTCTTAGTTGTGCCACGGATCAAGATGGAGACCATCTTAGAGTTGGCCCATGCTCATCCCATGGCCGGACATCTGGGGGCAGCCAACACAGTGCAGTGGATCCGAGACCGCTTCCACTGGCCTGGCCTGGAGGGGTCCCCTTCGAGCGGATCGGTATGGATCTCGTGGGGCCGGTGCCAAAGTCCAGCGGGGGTCATGAGCACATCCTGGTTATTGTCGACTATGCGACTCGGTATCCAGAAGCCATCTCACTCCGCAAGGCTACCTCGAAGGCGATCACCCAGGAGCTGTTCCTGCTAGTCGCGTAGGGATTCCATCAGAGATCCTGACTGACCAGGGGACCCCCTTCATGTCCCGGCTAATGGCAGACCTGTGCCGGCTGCTGAAAGTGGAGCAAATCAGGACGTCTGTGTATCATCCCCAGATCAATGGGCTAGTAAAACGGTTTAATAAAACACTCAAGCAGATGCTCCGGCGGTAGGCGGCCAAAGATCGCAGAGACTAGGACCAACTCATTCCTTACGTCCTCTTCGGAATTCGAGAAGTGCCCCAAGCATCAACTGGCTTCACTCCCTTCCAGCTCTTGTTCGGCCGCCAACCCCGAGGTCTCCAGAGGACATCTCCAGAGAAGCCTGAAAACAGCAGCCGGCACCCCACCGCACGGTCATTGAACACGTTCGCACCATGAGGGAATTGCCATTAATCCAGGAACACCTGGTCCAAGCCCAGCAGCGTCATTACAACCGGGCGGCCCAACCGTGGGAATTCAACCCAGGTGATCGAGTAATGGTCCTGGTCCCCAATGCCACCTGCAAGTTCCTGGCGCAATGGCAGGGGCCATACGCAGTGGAGGAAAAGATAGGCCCAGTCAATTACCATGTGCAACAACCAGGCCGAAGACATGCCACCCAGATCTATCACATAAACCTGTTGAAGCGATGGATAGGGGACTGGGACCAGACGGCAGCTCTCGCTATCTCTCAGCCAGCGGTTGTTGATGCAGACCCCATCTATCGGCTGCCCAGAAAGTAGAGCTGAGGCACCTGGTCAGTCAGTACCAGGATGTGTTCTCTGAGACCCCGGGACGCACTGATGTCATTGCCCATGAAGTAATCACCAGCCCAGGAGTCGTCGTATGGCAGCAGCCCTACCGAAGCCCGTCGGAAAGCTGTCGAAGAGGAGGTTAAAAAAATGCTTAAGCTGGGGGTTATCGAGCCATCCAGAAGCCCGTGGTCCAGTCCCATCGTCCTGGTCCCGAAGCCAGATGGCACCCTCCGCTTTTGCAACGACTACTGGCGTCTGAATGAGGTCTCCCAGTTCGACGGCTACCCCTTGCCCCGAGTGGACAAGCTGCTGGAACGTCTGGGAAAGACCTGGTATATAACCACCTTAGACCTGACCAAAGGATATTATCAGGCCCAATAAATTAAACCCGATCCTACCTGAGCCCGTGCACCTTGTGTCCGAGCCCGAGCCTGTCCGACACATTAACTGTAATTATGAGCCCGAGCCCGATTTAAACCCGACAATTTTTTTATACATGAGCCGTTATAACAGACGTTTTCAACTACAATTCTAAGTAGTTTGAACTACAGAAATTAGTTTAGATTTATCTTAATGAAAAATGCAACAAGGACGAAGCATGTAAACTGCATTGTTTGTTTATTCAGAATGGATCGCAAATAGATCCAAATGAAAAAAAAAATTGCCTAAAAAAACTTGAACAATGATAAACACAGAAAATGAACAAGTAATTAACTTTGGATGGCATATTTAATAAATATGATAAGTATTATTTTTAAACAAAATAAATATTTTAAAGCCTATTATAAAACGTAGTGCAAAACCGCTTCATGACCCTAAAAACTAGATTTTTAGCTATGATCTAAAACATGCAAAACTAACAAGAAAGAACTTGACCTAGTCTATAGGCATTTAGCAAAATCAATATAGATAGAATAATTTGAATGTAGGCATTAGTGCAAAAACGCGGAATCACATCGAGGGATCATGGGGATGGGTTAATGATGCAGGGTAGCCTACAATGATTACACCCCAATAACGAAAAAAAATAACACACAAAATACAACATCTGATTTAGACTAAATAAAAAAGTCTTATTAAACTGAGATGGTTCAATCACTGTGTGTGCCAGTGGAGGAGACGCTGACGGAGCTAGAGCATTGCTGCGCCTGGACCAAGTGCTCTTGGACTAATGGCATGACCCGGTCAATCCTTTCCCTCATCTCAGTTAGGTGCGACGGTGCGATGGGCCGTCGGCTGCTGTTTCCAGGCTTCTGACGTCCGAAGAGCAACTCAAAACGGGGTGAATCCAGTCGATGCTTGGGGGAACTCTCTGATGCAGAAAAGAACATAGGGAAGAAGACAATCCCAGTCTTTCCTGTCTTCGGACACCACCCGTCGCAGCATTTGTTTCAGCATTTAGTTAAACTGCTCAAGGCCGTCGGTCTGGGGGTGGTACACAGATGTTCTGATCTGCTTCACTTTCAGCAGCCGGCAGAGGTTAGCCATTATCCGGGACATGAATCATGGTCGTCAGGATCTTAGTTGGCAGGCCAACCTGGCTATCCAGCAAGAACAGCTCCTGAGCGATGGCCTTGGAGGTCGTCTTTCATAGGGGAACAGCCTCGGGATACCGGGTGGCGTAATCAACAATTACCAGGATGTGTTCATGCCCCTGCCCCTGGCCCCACAAGGTCCATCCCGATCCACTCGAAGGGTACCCTGATGATTGGCAGCGGAATGAGCAGGCTGGGGGGAGGTTTCCTGGGGGTCGTCCGCTGGCAGGTCGGACACTCTTGGCAGAAACACTTAACTTGACTTCTGCCTCCATCCCAGGCCAGTGGAAACGGTCTCTGATCCGTTGCAGTGTATTTTGGGCTCCTAAATGACCTGCCAACGGGTGAGAGTGAGCCAGTTTCAAAATTGTCTCCGTTTTAATTTTATGAATTTTATGAGCATGCCTTCTGGATGATAAAGTGCGGGAGAGGGTGAGGGCCGGGGTGAATCTCCTGGTCCTCCAGGACCCGTACCTGACTCCAGCAGTCAGTCGTCCTCGCGCTGAACCACCCGAACGAGCCCCCTCCCGTGACCTGTTGGAAGACATCATTATAGACATTAGCATCATGAGAGGGGGACTCACCATCTCTCCCGCTATCCGTAGTAATGAGGGCTGGCTGGCCGGCGTTGGGCTGCTGGCGTTGGACACAGCTTCAAACATTTGGAAGAAGCATTCGATGTCATCATCTGCTGTAAGTTTTGGAAGTAAACTGGTGGCTGTGGCTCGCAGATCAGGTAGCGAGACCGAACGTGCTGTCACACGACAAATTTCGGCGAGCTGTTTTTCAAAATGTTCTTGGCGCTCAGTGAGGCGGTCGAAAGCAGGCTTACTGGCGGACATTAACCTCGGTGAGGTGTCGAAGTAATTTCTCCATTCCAACAGGGGTAGGATTCTCCACCAATGTAACTAACTGATCATAGGCCTCACTGATGATCTTGTATTGCTCAGAAATGAGCACGTCATTGACTCGCACACACAAATTGAAAACGGCTACAGATAGCCACTACCTTCCCCCGTAGCCCACGTCTTTGTGTGCTTTTACCCACAAGTGTGGGTAGGCGGGTCTGTTACCAGCACTCTTTAGCTGATGGCTGTTTGCCTACATTGGACTAATTCTACATAGCCTTCCCCCCTGTTGCAGTGTTATGTCTTGTGATCATGTGTTTTATGTGCTTGTTGCTGAGCTATCTATCTATCTATGTATCTATCTATCGATCGATCTAGTGTGCAGGATTCTGTTCACATATGACATCAGATTACACTCATGTTCATAAACTCATATGATATCACTTCTCTTTTTCACAAGATTAATCTTATATAAATAAATATATATGCTTATCTTCCAATCACTAACCACAGTATTTTAAAAACTAAAAAGTATCATGTTAAATTATTCATGAATTTAGCAGATCATTACATTTTTGGAAACATTAAAAAAATGTTCTAGAATGTTTGTTATTTTAATTCTTTGTAGTAATTTGTCAGTCAGCTCCTGACAGTCACTCTACACAAGTCAGAGTCTGACAACATCGCTGTGTCACTCTCTTGAACTGTCCTGAACAATCCAGTAAATAAACATTTCTCAAACTAACAGTGAACAGTTTGTGATTCCCTTTACTTTATCTTTTAATGTCTTCAGAGAGGAATTAATCATATATATATTTCCCCAAAACACAGTTTGAGAGCCAAGAAACAGTGATGCTGTACCTTTAGTTGAGTGTGTTTGTCGAGGGATGCTGAAAGTTTGTGAAGAGTCACTGCTGTCGTTGTTTCAGCTCGATCTGAAAGGATGAGTGTTACTTCAGATGAATCATACTATAGAAGATGACAATCATATTTTAATTACGTAACACAAGATAACTCTAGCATTATCTACTACTATAGATTAAGTATGTGACACCAAAACAAACTCCTTGTATGTGCAAGCGTACTTGGCAATAAAGCTCTTTCTGATTCTGATACTGTGCACCAAACAGAAACTGTTCAGTTACAGATCACAAGATTGTTTCTCACCTGATTTCTTGACAGTGTGTGAGACTGAGCTCTTGACTTGACCTCTGTGAGTAGCTTCACATCTCCACTCTCTGTTGAGATCTTCATTCAGAAGTGTTGTGTTCAGACTGATGATACAGTGATCTGATGAAAATAATATGTGATATCTGGAGTCTGATCTCTTCAGTTTAACACCAGCCTGATTCACCCAGAACAGACAAAATAACACACAAAATAACACACAAATCACACACTCTTGATCATCATGAGAGTTTAAATGAAGAATTTTCTCTTTTTAAATTAA
>JAUYWG010000033.1:1075431-1097821 GCA_034779775.1 Enteromius afrohamiltoni
TGTGGAAGAAGAACAGTAACCAGCTAGAGATTCGTTCTGTGTGATCCACAGAGGCACAGCTCGTAACAGAGCCCTGCAAGCGGCTCCTGAAGCAAGGATTGTTGCGATGCCGGGGTGTTTCATGAGGTCGAGGGCCGGGTTCCTCAGGGTGATCCTGATGAAAAGATGCGGAGGAAAGGTGGAAGTGATTGATCGAGTATGTCCTGAGCATTTATCTAGGATCTCATTCCAGTCGATTAAGTACTGGAGATTTCGACTCCAATGTCGATAGTCCAGGATTTCGTGGACCCGGTATGCCTCCTCACCATCGATGATCAGGGGAGTGATGTTTTTGGCCGGTTTTGGCATATGGAAAGTAGGAGACACATGGTAAGTGGCAGGCAGTTCCAAACAATATGACACAGGGGTAACCTGTCTTATAGTTTTGAAAGGGCCCAAGGGCAGACGCAGGTCTCTGGTAGACAGCTAAACCCATTGTCCAGGTTCGTAGGTAGGACCCGGGCGGCAGTGACGATCGGCTTGTTCTCTCTCCCTTCGTACGGCTCTTTGTAAATGTACATGTAGGTTGGTAGTTTCCCCAGACCAGGGTCGCAGTGAATTTTCAAGCTCCTTGGTGAGGGTCGTTAGCTTCTCAAGCTGAGCATGATGGGTAGCTAGCATTGAGGCTTGTTTAGTTACCTCATGAGCTAGTTGATAAAATGCTGGTGGATCTGGAGATGGCGAAGTTTTCTGTAATGAGGTGTCAGAAGCGTTCGGATCCATCTGCAGTCTTTATTAAAAAGTAATCACGAGAACAGGGTTGAGACACAGCAAACAGGGCTCGTAACACCAACTAAGCCTGGTTCCCTTTCGACACTTCACTCGTACTGCATCTGATAAGACGCTATGGGAAAAACTTCTTTTTCCTCCTAACTGAAGCCTTTTTTAATCACGCAGTGAAACTGCACTGCCATTGGTCGCTGCAGTGGTACTAAAATAAACCAATTGGCTGGGCTGTGTTGCGTCGACCAATGGCTGCGGCTCCTGTCGAAGCTCGCCTGAGGGGGCGGGGCCACCTATATTAAGGGCAGCTTCATGCCATTATATCTTCTCCTTCAGCGACGTGCATCTTTGTTGTCCCTGACTCAAGTCTTACGCCGTTGAATACTCCACTGCAGCTGGACAATTCCCCTGCCGCCATCCGGCATCTAGGAGCAAATTTCTACTAGCTTGAAGTCGCCCTTGCAGCTGGATAGTTCACCTGCCGGCATCCGGCGAGAGAGTCTTCTAAAGCAGGTAAGACTAAACTTAACGTTACCCCGCTCCTGTTTCCAGTCTCTCACAGAGTTTGGGGACCGAAATAGTAGAGCTATGAGTGCGTCTTTTGTTCTACCGGTTATTATGCAGGAGTAAATAAGCCCCTTTCGTGCGTCTTATCCTCCTTCGGCTCCTGACTCCTTCACGCTCTCATGCTTTCCTCTCCAAGGTGAGGCCTGATCTGCGGTGAGATTGAGTATGTATGAGTAAATTATACAGACACTTTTGCTTACGGGGTAATGGACGCGTTCAGCTCAAATTGGACAGAGCCTGCATTGCAGCTCTCCATTTATGGGAAGGCACCCAGTGGCTACAGAGAGGTGTTCTTATCCGCATTGTGTGCAGAAGGTAAGTAATAGCGACAGACACCTCCACTGAAGATGCTGACAGTATGGCATGCTTATCACGTTTTCCTGCCGCAACTGAGGAAAACTGGTTCGTTCAGACAGTAAGACTGGAGTGTCATACACAAATCACCAGGAGGGTCTGTCATTGATACGCCTATTCAGATTGTATGTACACCTCCTCAAATGGACCCAGTACAACCTGCGCTCGATAAGGGCAACACACATCCCCGGCCAACTGAACCAGAGCGCAGTCATTCCCCTGAGACGAGACCTTCTCTCTCAGGCAGAGGGCTCAATCTGGCATCCACAGCTCAGTCTGTGGGCCCTACATGTTGGCAGCTCGACGGGAGCCTATCTGCCTCCCCGAGCGCATACTAGACACCATTTCTCATGCTAAAGTCAAGTCACTTTTATTTATGTAGCGCTTTTAACAATACAGATTGTAGCAAAGCACTGAACATTATCAAATATAACAACAGAGTAAACTGCCAGAGCCAGGGAGGGGACTGGAGCATGTTACAGTGTCTGACATCATACTTGCAAGTTCTCACACCTCTCTAACATTATTTTTAGTGGCTTAGTCCTCTTTGGGCAGGATTGCTCCATAGAAGTAAAATGTCACTTGACTAGAGCCACTGCCCCGTCTTGGGCTTGCCCCGGCATTACATGCCCCGATCCTCTCTGAATAAAGGGTTAAAATTGTCAGTTTATTAGGGCTCAGGCTTTCAAGCCTTTAAATTGCTTTTACCTGCCCACTGTGTTTGACTGTCAAACACTCAAACCGTGAGCCAGGGCTCACGAGCCCTTAAAGTGTATGTGTATTTAGCAGCTTGCTGTCTTTGCCCGTTGCATATGCAAACAGCGAGCTCAGGCACGAGCCTTTACATATGTAAAATCTCCTTGCTGTGTCTGGCCACTCACATGCCCAGACCGCTACCACAGGCCCATACGCCTTTAAGCACAAGAACAATATGAATGCATATATGCGGGGCATTATTTCTCTGCATGCTTATGTGACTGTATGCCCCAGGCTCTACCTGGGCTCGCTTATACACTTGATCATTCCTCACTTGCAGTGCAGCGGGATTGAACTGAGTTCCCATAGCATCTTATCAGATGCAGTACGAGTGAAGTGTTGAAAGGGAATGTACAGGTTACTTCCGTAACCCAGGTTCCCTGAGACACGGGAATGAGTACTGCGTTCTATGCCGCACTGTGCATACCCGTCGCTTCAGTCGAAGTAACCTGAAGTCCTGGCACGAAGCTGCCCTTTGACAGGAGCCACTGCCATTGGTTGATGCAACATGGCACCCAGCCGATTGGTTTATTTTAGTACCACTGCAGCGACCTATGGCCATGCCATAATCACTGCGTGATTAAAAAAGGCTAAAAAATGAGTTTTTCCCATAGCGTCTTATCAGACGCAGTACTCGTTCTCGTGTCTCAGGGAACCTAGGTTACGGAAGTAACCTGTACGTTCTCACAAGGTTTTTTTCTCCATTCTGCCATGGATGTGGTTTTGGTTCCTTGGCACTGTTACTTCTGACTTGCTTGTGGACACCTGATTCTAGTGATTTTCGTTGTTTTGACTACAGAGACCGTCTCTGCATTTGGTAAATAAACATTTTAATCTCGTAGTTATACATTGCCATCACTCCTATATCTCCTATAATACACCTTGTGATTTATGTCTCGATAAATCATGGCTGTTCTACAGCATCATGAATGAAATCATGATGCATCATGAATCTGCCAAAATTAAAATATACCAGCTACTGAGTTTTAGTTTTCATAATAAATGACTCCTAAAATGTATGTAAAGTAACTCATGTCAATTAATTTATTATTATTATTGCTAATATTAACATTATTTTGCATATTTCTTCAAATAAAGTTAGAAACTTTACAATTTAATGCACATTTTTGCAAATACAAAAAAAAAGAAAATTAGATTAAAAAAAAAAAATTAAACCATAAACAAGAATAAATGTACACATTTGTTACCAACAAATACTCCCAGTCTGTTTTCATTTAAATGAATTTTAAGTGGCAATATACAGAAGATCTGAAGACATCAGCATATTAAATGCACTGAAAACGAGAACTATTGACATTTTCAGGAGCTCTGGTAACATTAATGTGCCAAAGTATTTAGGCAAACCTTTAGGCAAAGTTGTACAATGGCTTTAGTTTCACGTAGTTGTTTTTAGTAAGGCATATGGGCTTCTATAAATATGCTCTTCTTGGGCAAAAACAAGCTAACATGCAGTACCATCTAAATATAAACAAGCTTTAATCTTTGTCTTTTTGCATGTCTTGTATAAGCGCTATTTTTGCAGAGTGTACATGTGCACAAATACCCATATTATACCTATAATATAATACCTATATTTATAATGCAATACTGAGCTGCAGATAATTGCCACTATTTGCAATACATTGTTTAAATAGCAGAAAATACTGTAAAATAGTGTAAGAATTCCAGAACCTCAAACACTTTTATCTTCTGAGGAAAATACATACAGTGCAATGACTTACAGACTTGAAATGTTTCAAAAGGATGGGTGTGATTCTGTGGCCAGAAACACATATCTCTATACTGAAGGAGTGCTGCCATATCCTTCTTTTTTAATGCTGAGATTAATTTTCTTTTCATATTCATTTCGATTATGATCACACAATGAATCAGTATTTAACTCATTAAATTACATAACCATATTTTATATGTTGAACAGTTTTATTTAAAACATTTACATTTATTCATTTAGCAGACGCTTTAATCCAAAGCGACTTACAGGTGGGGAAAAACAACAAGCAATTAGTCATACAGAGGCAAAAACAACTTAAGAAGCTCATAATACCGTACAACAGGCAATATTCAAATAAGTGCAGGATAGAACGGGAATGAAAGATTAGGGTAGAGTTTTCTTTTTTCTTTTTTTTATGATGTTAAATAGTGTTCAAAGAGATGGGTTTTCAGAAGACGTTTGAAGGTTGTAAGGGAGTTGGAATTTCGGATAGTGGTGGGAAGATCATTCCACCAGCCAGGAATGGTGTAAGAGAATGTTCTGGAAAGAGATTTTGTTGCCTCTTTGTGAGGGTACGATGAGGCGTCGCTCACTGGCGGATCTCAGAGTTCTGGAGGGAGTGTAGAGTGGAAGCAGTGAGTGGAGGTAAGTGGGAGCAGAGCCAGTAACTGTTCCATATGCAAGCATCAGTGTCTTGAATTTGATGCGAGCTTCAATTGGGAGCCAGTGTAGGGAGATGTGTGACATGAGCCCTTTTGGGCTCGTTGAAGACCAGTCGTGCTGCTGCGTTTGAGATCATTTGTAGAGGTTTGATTGTGAATGAGGGAAGACTGGCTAGAAGAGCATTGCAGTAGTCCAGCCTTGGAGATGACCATTGCCTGGATAAGAAGTTGTTTTGTCTGCTTTGTAAGAAAGGGCCTGATCTTTCTAATGTTGTATAGGGCAAACGTGCAAGATCGGGCAGTTTTTGCAATATGGTCTTTGAAGGAGAGGCGGTCATTGAAGATAACTCCAAGCTTTCTGGCTGAACTTGATGGGGTAATAGTTAATGAATCCAAATGGATGGTGAAATCATGCTGTTGGGGTTGCAGGGAAAATGAGGAGCTCAGTCTTCGCCAGGTTGAGCTGTAGAGGATGATCTTTCATCCACTCCGAGATGTCCGCCAAGCAGCAGGAGATCCTTGCAGCTACCATTGAATCATCTGGTTGAAATGAAAGATAGAGCTGTGTGTCATCAGCATAACAGTAAGAAGTAATGCTATCCATATCAGTCTCTATGGAAAAAAACTGATGTGTTTTAAACCAGGCCCCAAGGTCAATGAAGCCTGGTCGTCTTTGTATGTGAGTTATTTTCTCCCCTCAGGTCATGCATGGAACCTGGCTAAGAGGTCAGGATATCTTCACTTCTACGTGTGTTTTGAAGAATCAAGGAAAAGAATCAAGAATCAACTGTGATGTTTATGTATATCATATAAGATATGAGATTTTGTCAATACAGTTCTAGCCTGTATTTCTCCTTGAAGACTAATTTTGCATAGTCTGTGTGTAACCAACCATACTAAGAAGATGTTTGGTTGAGCTAGGTAGCCTTGAGAAGCAGATTAGAGGGATGTGTGTTTGTTTCTATTCTCAGCAAATAAGATAAGAATATATTGTCCGAGTTAATATTTGGTCTGGTCTGGAATCCTGTCGCCCAAATTATGCATAGGTCATTAAACACACACAGCATCTGCATATTTTCATATTCCTTCCAAACTTTTTTAATCTTTTGAAGCTTTGAATCTTTCTCTGAACAGTAATGTGAACAGCCTGCATTCATCTCTCTGCTTCACTCTCCAGTCCAGCGGGTGGCGCTAACACATGTTTGTTTGTCAAACACCATTAAACCTCAGAGGAAGAAGATTTGTTTTACCCCGCTCTCTGTTGTATAGTGGTGTTGCTGTTAGAAATGTTGTTTAGTAAATTGTAATTTGTGTTCCTCACAGTTCTGACTAAGTTTTGAAGCAACCAGGAATAACTGGAGGAGTATCATCTGAACTGAGATCTGTTGCAGTGAAGATGGAGTTTATTAAACAAGAGATTGAGGAGAACACTAGCGAACTAGAAACCTGGAGAATAAAACAAGAGGAACCAGAAACCTGGAGAATAAAACATGAGGAGCCAGAAGAAACCTGGAGAATAAAACAAGAGGAACACGAAACATTGAGAATAAAGCAAGAGGAACCAGAAACCTGGAGAATAAAGCAGGAGGAACAAGGAGGTTGGTTTTTTACTTTTCATTAATCTTTAAAGATATATCTAGAAATCTATCTTATAATATCTTAATTCATTAAAATATAAATAGCAAAAAAAATGTACACTTAAGTTCATAATACAATTATTGTTAGTTTTTTAATTCTTAAAAATTTGAAGCACTGACTTAAGTTTAGATCCATGACAGATTATTGTTTGTTTATTATTGTAAAAAAAAAAAAAACCTAAGAAACCAAAAGGAAGTTAGACCTCTGCTTTTAAAGACAAGTTTTTAGCCTAGTCTCAGACTTAAGTGTAGGTCTGAGATGTTTTCATTGAAAGAAAATTCAGCTGATAGATATTAAAATTAGGGGTGCAACTAACGATTATTTTGATAATCGTTTAGTTGGGCGATTATTTTGGATAAAACTAAACGCTTCTTTAATTTGATGTTTCGCTTATAACTATATAAAACCATAAATTGGGGTATTATTTATGTATAAAAGTGAACATAAAAAAAAATTCAAAAGCCACATATAGAGTTTAATGATATTTAATTTTGACATTTTAAACCTTAAATAAAAGACAAAGTTTGTTTTTAAACATTAAAACTTCTCTAAATATCCAAAATATAAATATAAAAAAACTATTGTTGTAATCTTATTATATTCACATTATGAAATTAGGACAAAAACATGCTGAAAATGATATTCAGCAGCAGAATAATTATAATTAAAAAAATATTGAAACCAAGGAAGAAGTGTCTGCTTGTTGAGTTTCTTTTATTATTAACTGCTAATTTCTTTTTTATTTAATTCTGAGTTGTCTGTTTTTTTTTTTTTTTTTTAAATAAATAAATAACAGCATTTGAGTAACTTATGCCACTTATTTTGTGATGTTCCTCATGGCCTTGATGAAAGATTACCAAATAAAACTATTTAAAAAGTCAATAAATTTTTGATATCAACCTAAACATCTGTTTGTGGTCTTTTGCTGGTAATGTTTATTTATTTCAAATTGAATTGTTAATTATTCATTAAAATCACAATTATTTCTGTACCCGAGTAACCCCTCAACCCTGTTAAATGAATAATCCCACCCCCATAAATACAATGGTGTGATCCAGAATTCGATATACATCAGGAAGTCTTTTGGACAACAGGACCACAGAGACAAGAAGTTGTTCGCATCTTATCCTTTATTTTAGTCATTTATCCTGAGATATTGTGGTGGTCAAACTCAATGACTCAACACCGTTACATGAAAAAAAGATAGAAATCTATTACTTATGACAAAGTTTTTTGTTGATTTTGAATCTCATGCATGCCATGTGTCCTCTGTCTGATATTCACAACATTAAGCAGTGGCCATAATCTATTGTGAAATAATCTCAACCCCATCACACACAACCCTGTTATGTTTTTGATTGTAACGGGGTTGAGATTTTAATACTTTGGTTGTTAAGTTATTTAATTATTTAAATCAATTATTATTATATTCAATCAACATTCTTATACTGCATCCAAGATGAATGCGTTTTATGTTCTATGTTAAGAATGCGAGTAAGATGACACCAACAACAGCAGCAGAAAGGCAAAGGAAGTATCAGGAATGCCTTGAAGCTGATCCTGAAAGAAGGGAGAGATACCTGCAGATTGAGTGTGAGAGATAGAGAACGAATGTAGAGGCAGGGAAGAAGAATGCAATTAATAAACCAAGTAAAGGAAGAGGTGACTTTTAGCACACCTCATAAGGCTCTCTTATGCCTAGACAACCTGGGGTGCGTTTCCCTAACAACGACGTAACTCACTGATAAATCACCGTAGTACGATGCGTTGTTTTGGAAACGAAATAGCTACACACGGCTGTTTCCCAAACACGGTGGCATCTCCGTCGTTTGAACCACGTTAGTTCAACAACATAGGGCCATTGTTAATGACATCACACGCATGTCATGGAGATGTACCTTCTGCTATTAAACTGATTAGAGATCTCAAAGATGCTGCTGTATTGAACATGACACATATTGACTCATTTATTATTTTTGTTCACTGTCATTTTGCTTTATTTGATCTTTGAATCATCATGGGTTCCGTCTTACGCCATACTCTGAGGTTCCCTTAGCCTTTTTTGCGCATGCAGATTATTATAGTTAGATATATAGTAATATAATTTAGGAATATAAAGATAGTAATGCATGTTAGTTTGCTTCTTGTGCCCAAGAGCATATTTATTAAAGCCCATATATCTTACTAACACGAAACTATGCTTCTAACCACAGGTCCAGTGCTGTAGTTCAAATCACGAGCGTTTGTGACGTTGACTGCGAATGTTCGTTTGAACTATGCTTTCGGGAAACACCGAATCGGTGAACTATGCTGGTAACAACGGAACTTGCGACCATAGTAGGCTATCTATGCCTTTGGGAAACACACCCCTGAAGAAGCATAGTTTCTTTGCTACAATCTGTATTGTTAAAAGCGCTATATAAATAAAATTGACTTGACTTGACTTGATCTCACAGCAATTCGTACATATTTTATGAGGTGGCTAATTTTCTTCTAAATCGTACGTATTTTACGAGTTGCCAATTCGTATGAATTTGTATGAATTACCTAAACCTAACCCCGTCCCTAAACCTACCCATCACAGGGTTTTAAACAAATTGTGCAAAATTGTGAGTGAGGTCATATGAATTAGTAAGAATTGGCACAATCAGATCATTCCAATTCGAGAATCGTTTTGCCGATTGAACAAGTTCATTAAAAAGAATCAGTTTGTTACGCTCGGAACGTGATATATAAGTAACGATATGTTTGATATATATATGTTTAATATATATAACAATATATATGTTTCATGAAATGTAGTGAAGTAAAAAGAACGATCTTTTGCTTAGAAATGTAGTGAAGTAAAAGTTGCTACAGATACTTGAAAAATGTACTTAAGTACAGTAACGAATTACAACTACTTTGTTACTGTCCACACTTTTTCCTGCAGATGCTTCTGTAACCTCCATTGCAGAAGCTGCTGTGTATCTGTGTGTATTTGTGCATGTTGTGATTGCGCTCCTCAGTAACGTGAGCAGCCCAACTAATGGATAACGGCATTCGTTGACAACGAATTTCATTTTAAAGGTTGCCAATATTGTTAAAACAGGTTTGCATGTATGCAAGGTCTAAAAACACTTTAGTTTTCTCCAAAAATAGATTTAATTTTACTCCATTTCTAAATGATTCGTAAACGACTCGTGTGAAGCAGTTCAAAGAATCAGTCTGTCTAAACCCCACCTTCCCGTGACCCCTCACTGTGATTGGTCAGATGGCGCAGTCCTTTATGATTGGTCTACCGCCGTCTTTCTGACATTACTAGGGATGCTTTCAGAGAGCATACATCAAAGAGTTAGCGCAGACTACCATGGAAAGTGCTCGCAATTTGCTTTTGTTAGCGAATTTGTGTACTTCAACATTGTATAATGCATAACACTGTGTTAAACATTGTTTATCATTACTGAAACTAATAATACAGACAGACAGTCAAGCTGCGTCAATCACAATGTTTAGACTACATTAGGCCCACAGCTGAACAATCGCTAGAAAATACAATCATCAGTTATTAATTGTACTAACAACTAGAAGTACAGAGGAGCAAGCCGGTCCAAATAAACTGGGAACTGATCCATCTTTTAAGACCAAGCGTTTGATGAATATAGCGTTACTCCAAGATTGGAAAAACAGTCATCAGTCCACGTTGAAATTGTAATGTTTGTGGGTGGGCAAGTTGTTTGCTACGTAGAACGTGGGCGGATATTATGCAAATATGTTACTTATTGACGTGGATCCAAATTTTTGGATTCAGTACGCCACACTGGAATAAAACAACAGCTTCCAATTGATACTTCACACAGACCTCAAACATTCGTGCTCTGAAAATGCTTTTTTTTTCGTGCAGTCTGACAAATCTTTTCAGTTTCGGCAAGCAAAACCACAGGCCATCCAATAATGTGACTGGATCAGCTGTTGTTGCTCGGAAGGCTGAGAGCAGTGTATGGTTTTCTACACAAAAAATATTAAAGCAAATAGACATAATTATGACAATATATTTTCTGTTTGTGTTTTGAATGCAGCTCATGGTATTTTTATAGCAATAAAGTAATGGTGTAATGATTTGCGTATCATATATCAAATAGTTCATGGGCATTTTCCAAATCAGAGCGATGTAATTTCCTCATTATCCTGTGAGCAGATGTTGGCTGTTTTATTGTTGTTGGCATAACTTTTGAAAATAAACATGCATTTTATATGTTAAAGTGTTTTTAACTTATGCTATTATTTACAGTGGGTACAGAAAGTATTCAGACCCCCTTAAATTTTCACTCTTTGTTATATTGCAGCAATTTGCTAAAATCATGACAACTAAAAGTTTTTGTTTTTTTTCTCATTAACACACAGTTAAACACAGAATTGTTGACAGGTTTGCCGATGTATTAAAAAAGGAAAACTCAAATATGGTCCTAAGTATTGCTCAGTATTTAGTAGAAGCACCCTTTTGATTGAGTACAGCCATGTGTCTTTTTGGGAAAAATGCAACAAGTTTTTCACACCTGGATTTGGGGATCCTCTGCCATTCCTACTTGCAGATCCTCTCCAGAATGGCTGGTCCATTGGTTGTTGTGAAGCCACTCCTTGGTCATTTTAGCTGTTTTAGGGTCAATGTCTTGTTGGAAGGTCAACCTTAGGCCCAGTTTGAGGTCCTGAGCACTGGAGAAGGTTTTCGTCCTGGATACCAAAGTACTTGGCTGCATTCATCTTTCTCTCAATTGCAGCCAGTCGTCCTGTCCCTGCAGCTTAAAAACACCCCCACAGCATGATGCTGCCACCACCATGCTTCACTGTTGGACTGTATTGGACAGTTGATGAGCAGTGCCTGGGTAAAAAAGTTCTATCTTGGTCTCATCAGACCAGAGAATCTTATTTCTCACCATCTTGGAGTGTCTTGCACTGAACCATAAAGCCCCGACTGGTGGAGGACTTCAGTGATGGTTGACTTTCTACAACTTTCTCCCATCTCCAGAATGCATCTCAGGAGCTTAGCCACAGTGATCTTTGGGTTCTTATTTACCTCTCTCTTCAAGGCACATCTCCCCCAACATGCTAGCTTTAGGGATGTTTCTGGTCGTCTCAAACATCTTTCATATAAGGATTACGGAGGCAACTTAGTTCTTAGGAGTCTTAAGTGCAGCAGAAATGTTTTTGTAACCTTGGCCAGATCTGTGCCTTGCTACAATTCTGTCTCTGAGCTCTTCAGGCAGTTTCTTTGACCTCATGATTCTCATTTGCTCTGACATGCAGACATCAGTATAATCAAACACAGCTGGACTCAAATGAACGTGTAGAACCATCTCAAGATGATCAGAAGAAATGGACAGCACCAGAGTTAAATTTATGAGTGTCACAGCAAACGGTCTGAATACTTAGGACCATGATATTTCAGTTTGTCTTTTTTAATAAATCTGCAAAAATGTCATCTATACAGGACTAATGTGCAGCATCGTAAGAATAGTATTACAGTTTAAACCTTATGATAACCAAACTTGTGATACTTTACTTTTAATAGTTTACATTAACTTTATACTTTATTGTATGTTAATTGAATTTGCATATGGATTTTTTTGTGCTTTTTATTTTAAAAATATCTCAATAAAGCTTTTGAATTGAATTAAATGCCTGTATTGTTGTTATATTGTTCCAAACAAAGTAGGAGCACTGTTTTTTACTGCTGTTAGAAAACAAATATACAGGATAACCACAGACAATGAATAAGGTTGTGCAGTATAATTATGTTTGATCTTTTACATGTTTTATGATAAGGTTGTTTATTTATATATTTTTTTAAATGATATGAAAACATCCAAAATGTCCAGTTATTTTTAATGTTTGAGGAACATGAAATATCGGGTATGATATTTACAGGTTTCATTTGCTAAACAGTTTTCAGGATTGACTCAAAGTCTGTTCACATCTCTGTAGTTAGATCAGTGTACTCAATCATGCGTCTTTGACCTTTATAATGTAGATTTTATACTGTGTTGTAAATAAAAAACAAATAAGTTTTGAGAACAGTTTTTTCAGTCTCCTCACATTCTTACCTGCTGCTTCAGTGACAGTCACTAAAGGGCCATTGAGGGAGTGGTCAGAATCAACAAAAGAGCATTAATGCGCAATTCTAAGTCTCAGCTTAACATGGTACACGAGCAATAAAGTGTACAATAAAATACAATCAAAAGCTTTAATTATAATCACATTGCACTTTAATAAAGCTAAATGTGTAATTTGTCAATTTACCTGCAGGTGACCTGTTTGTTTGTCTTAATTGCTACTTAAGTTGCTTTTAGGAATCACAGCCCATGCCTGGTGCATAATGTTTCTTTTCACAAAATGATATTGCCATCTACTGGTCTGGCAGCATAATGCAGTGTTTTAGTCATTTTGTGTGAACTGTATGCTTTTGCTTTCAAAATGTTCAGATTGGTTTTCATAACTTTAATGATTTCATTTTAGGCCTGATGAAAGCGAAGAAAGAAAGGCAAGATCTGGATGAGGTGGAGGAGAAACATCAGTGTCAGGAAGATCATGGTGTCAATGAAGAAAAATCAGCGAGTTGCAGCATCCAAATAACAGACGCCAAAAGGCCTTTCAGCTGCTCTCAGTGTGGAAACACTTACAGACATAAAAGAAGCCTTATCAAACACATGAGAATCCATAGCAGGGAAAAGCTTTTCAGCTGCTCTCAGTGTGGAAACACTTTTACGTGTAAGGAAAATCTTTATAATCACAAGTTAATTCATGCTGGGATAAAACCTTTTACTTGTTCTGAGTGTGGAAAGAGTTTTACACAGAAAAGGCAACTTAAGGATCATTTGATAACGCACTCTTCAGAAAAACCTTTCAGCTGCTCTCAGTGTGGAAACACTTTCACACGTAAAACAAACCTAAAGAATCACATGTTAGTTCATGCTGGAATAAAATCATTCAGCTGCTTTCAGTGTGGAAAGAGTTTTACAAAGAAAAAACACCTTAAGCATCATTTAATAATTCACTCTTTAGAAAAGCCTTTCAGCTGCTCTCAGTGTGGAAAGAGTTTTAGACAGAAAGCAAGCCTTGTGAATCACATGAGAAGTCATACTGGAGAAAAGCCTTTCAGCTGCTCGGAGTGTGGAAACACTTTCACGTGTAATAAAAATCTTAAGAATCACATGTTAATTCATGCTGGAATAAAACCTTTTACTTGTTCTCAGTGTGGAAAGAGTTTTACACAGAAAAGGCAACTTAAGGATCATTTGCATATCCACTCTTCAGAAAATCCTTTCAGCTGCTCTCAGTGCGGAAACACCTTCACATGTAATAAAAATCTTAAGAATCACATGTTAATTCATGCTGGAATAAAGCCTTTTACCTGCTCTCAATGTGGGAAAGGTTTCTCACGTATAGTATACCTTAAGAAGCACATGTTAATTCATGCTGGGTAAAAGCCTTCTGGCTGCTCTCAGTGTGGAAAGGATTCCACGATTTATCCTAATCATTGCATGAGAGTTCACACTAGAGAGATGTTGTCGCATATAACATTTTTCTCAAAATTATAAAGTTCTCAGTAGATTCTCAAAAAAGAAATTCTAGATTTTTTTCCCCCATCATGTGAGCCTCTACATGCGAAATGGATCCAGAATCTGTGTACCTGTATATCTACCGATGTCCACCAGGTTAGCACTGTTGTCTCCAGCTGGTTTGAGCCCTGGCAGGGAAGTTTCTGTTTCGAGTTTGTGTGTTCTCCCTGACTTATATATGGATTAGAGATGTGCAGATGAGCTGAATGATTAAAATAATAGTTATAGGTGCTGGAATCAAGAAGAAAGTAAACAAAAAACCAATGTCCACCAAGAAGTACTTCTCTCTCTCTCTGTCTTTGATGGATGTCATTTTGTGGTGTTTTTATGTTTACTATGTTCTGTTACTATGCACAATAATACAAAAATAAATGCACTGTTTCAATTAAAATATTATTTCTTTGTTTTATAATATTCAATGTTCCTTGTAAGCTTTTACCTGTTGTTGAAATCAGTCGGTGGGAACACAGATGTGGGTCCCAAATGCATTATACTTCAAAACTGCGTTATCTTTAATTAAATATTGGACTAATAAATTAACTCGTTTTTTCTCCTCCTTTTCCTCCTGATACTGATCTAATATTATTTGAGTCTATAATTGAAGTCATTTTCATTTATTTGTGCAAGAAAAAATATACATGCATTTTCCACATGTTATTTCACTTGAATTTTCGCCGCTTCACTCTCCAGTCCAGCGGGTGGCGCTATAACACATGTTTGTTTTCCAAACTCCATTAAACCTCAGAGGAAGAAGTTCAGTTTCACCGTGATCTCTGTTATCATTTCATAATGCTGTTGTAAACTGTTAGAAATGTAGTTTGTGTATATGTAAAAATACAGCAGGTCAATACAAGTTTTGAAGCAAGCAGGAATATCTGGAGGAGTATCATCTGAACTGAGATCTGCTGGGAAGATGATGTTTGTTAAACAGGAGATTGAAGAGAACACCAGTGAACCAGAAACATGGAGAATAAAAGAAGAGGAACCAGAAACATGGAGAATAAAACAAGAGGAGCAAGGTTGCTGTTTATTCTTCATTGATCTTTAATGAATGTCTGTGGTACATTTACACTTACAAAGCTCTAAACACATTGTCTCCACAGATCCTTAATTGTCATTAAAAATCCTTGAATCACCACTGTAAATCAATTGCTATTCCATAGTCTACAACATAAAAGAATAAAAGTGTCTGCTAAAGGAATAAATGTTAATGAAGAAATCACATTATAACATGTACATAAACGCTGTAGAAACACTGGACGTAACTATGGGGCATCATTGTGCAGCAGCAACTAAAAAAACGGTACCTCAAGATTGATTGAAGTAAATGTGTACAAATGTATAGGGGCCCATTCCTATTTTTGCATGAGGCCCCAAATTCACTAAATCTGCCGTGCTCATGAGCAATAGTGATTAGTTAAATGGCGCTACTTTAGATTAGCTTACATTACACGGTGCAAATAACAGTAGAATATTACATCGAGTGATTGTTGTGGTTTTCAGAGATAAAAGTACATTTGTGACTACTAGCCTTTTGCATTTCTACAGTTCCATTTTTTTAATAGTCCGCTACAAAATTAACTTATTAACTAGCACATCTGTTTTCAAACGTAATTTACTTTGGTTTTACTTATGCATATATTATTCTATTGTACAAAATTACATTATTTTAGCTGTTTGTTTAACTCTTTATATGGCATTTGAATCGCCCAACTAATCGATTATCAAAAGAATCGTTAGTTGCAGCCCTAATCTGTACACAAATATTGTATCCTTTTATTTTCCAAGTGTCCCATTTGATTTTTTTATATGATTCCATTTTAGGCCTCATGAAAGTGAAAGAAGAAACGGAAGATCTAAATGAAGTGGAGGAACATCAGTGTCAGGAAGACCATGATGTCGAAGAAGAAGATGAAGTGAGTTGCAGCGTTCAAATATCAGACGTCAAAAGGCCTTTCAGCTGCTCTCAGTGCGGAAACACTTTCAAACATAAAGGAAGCCTCTCGAAACACATGAGAATCCATACTGGAGAAAAACCTTTCAGCTGCTCTCAGTGCGGAAACACTTTCACCTGTAACGAAAACCTTAAGAATCACATGTTAATTCATGCTGGAATAAAACCTTTCAGCTGCTCTGAGTGTGGAAAGAGTTTCACACAGAAAGGACACCTAAAGAATCATTTGGTAACTCATTCTTCAGAAAAGCCTTTTATCTGCTGTGAGTGCGGAAACACTTTCACACGAAAAACAAACCTGAAGAACCACATGTTAATTCATGCTGGGATAAAACCTTTCAGCTGCTCTTGGTGTGGAAAGAGTTTTACGCAGAAAGGACAACTTAAGGATCATTTTTTAACTCACACTTCAGAGAAGTCTTTCAGCTGCTCTCAGTGCGGAAACACTTTTAAATATAAAGGAAGCCTTTTAAAACACATGCGATTTCACACTGGGGAAAAGCCTTTCAGCTGTTTTCAGTGCGGAAACACTTTCACGTGTAATGAAAACCTTAAGAATCACATGTTAATTCATGCTGGAATAAAACCTTTCACCTGCTCTCAGTGTGGAAAGACTTTTACACAGAAAGGACACCTAAAGCTTCACCTGCTAACTCACTCTTCGGAAAAGCCTTTCAGCTGCTGTCACTGTGGAAAAACTTTCACACGTAAAGGATACCTTGAGACTCACATGTTAAGTCATTCGCTTTGAAGCCTTTCAGCTGCTCTCAGTATGAAAAGAGTTTCACCTGTAAATGAGGATTCTAAAAGGTCTTCCAGACTGAGAGCAAAAAAAGCTAAATGAATATTGGATGTGATGACATGCTGAAATATACAATACATTTCTGTGGAAGCTTCTAGGGCGGGGCGATATATCTCAAACTATATATCAGGCGCATCTCGTCAGTAAAGCCGGTTCTTTGATTAGCGGTAAAGCGTCAGCTGTTTTTAAAAGGAACACCAGCCTATACACAGAGCCGTAGATCACTGAGAAGCTGCGCCATTGAATCACCCGCGAAACTTGTCAGTGATCTATGGCTCTGTTCATAAGCTGGCGCTGCATTTGAAAACAGCTGACGAAGATTTAGCGCTAATCAAAGAAAAGGCTTTGTTGATGATATGCGCATAATAGATCGTAGCCCTAGATGCTTCCACAAAGCCCATGAACATTGGCACTTTGAAAATGTAAACATATAGATTTGTTTTCAACAAAAAACAGGCTGTCCGGTAACGCAATAGCTACTTTCCCTGGTAATTTTCACGTCACTAGAGTGAAATTACCTCATTTATTAATGAAGTCATGTAAAGCAACTTACTTGCGTTGTCGGGTTATTGATGTGCATTTAAAACTGGTTATTTTAATAAGCTGATATGTTCGTGAGTTATCAGCTTACTGGAATGCATGATGGATTGATTTCTGTCAATTAAACATAATTGTGACGTTATTGTTTTATTATATTTTATACATTTATAACAAGCCCAAGCATTCCTATATACAGTAGTCAACATTCGAAGTGGATCAAAACCTTTCATCAAAGTTGTCCTAAAATCAAAAACAATATCTATTCTTGTCTTAGGACAACTTTGATGAACTTTTATGATCACTTCAAACGTTGACTACTGTATACAGAATGCTGCCCCAAACAAATTTGTAAGGGTAAAAATAAACCATTATTTGAATGGTTCAAAAAGTAGATTCATTGGTTACGTAATCAAGCAATTCCTACAACTACAAGTGCCATATCAATAAACATTCAAATAAAGTCATTTGTGTCAACACATTGAAATATTTAAATAAAAAGTGACTTGTGTTAACACCTATTGCTGATGTTTGGTTTAATGGGGTTTTGGATGGGGTCTGGTTTCTTGTAGCTGTCACCTCTGGCTTGCTTAGTTGGGGATGCTTAATTTCTAGCGATTATTGTCGATTACATTACAGACCATCTTTGTTTTTAATAGAAAAACAGAGTGTTAATCTTATCATTATGAATCACTTTCACTCTATTCTCCTATTTGATAATGTTCAGTGCTTTGACACAATCTGTATTATAAATAAAAGTGATTGATTGATTGATTGATTGATCTGTCTCTACAGATAACATTATAAATAACCTTACGAGAGTATATGGAAGATGTGTATTTTTGTTTTAAAATAATGTATTTTGTGTTATGTGATGTCACTTCCTCTTGTTGAATTGCGTCCCACTTGTCAGAGCAGATTTGGACTCGAGTTTGACAGACCGAATAACTGAGTGTGATTGTGTGGTGTTAATCCCTGTCCTGTCTTTAATGAACTGCACACCCTGAATTTTTCCCATTTAATATTTTGCTTCTCTCAAAAGTATGTTAAGTATAAAAGTAAAATGAGTAGGAAACTTTGTTCACGCAGACGTTAACATTATATGAAACCCCAAATGTGTACAAATAACATAAAAAACAGTGTTGTTAAAAAAATATATATAAAAAAGATTTTTTATCTAATTATTATAATAACCTCAATCATGTACAAATAACATGGAGAGGTATCTAATACACATCAACTAGTCACTGGGGTTCCACAGGGATCAGTTCTTGGACCCCTCTTTTTCTCCACATACAGGGGAGAGGATTGAGCACAGGAGTGACTGCGTGCAAGTGCTTGAATTTTTTAAATGAGCTTGTGGGCCCCGTCTCTTCACATGTTTTCCTTTCATTTCCATGCTCACCAGCATCAGTGGTGCACTAGCTTATTAATGTCATGGATTTGCCGCCATAGATTAAGTGTGTTTTTCGCGAGCTGGTTGCTGCTGCTGCTGCAGCGGGGCAGAGGATTGCGATGCCGGCTCAGCATCGTGATGTCTATCGGCGATGGACGATGGCATCGTCTATCGACCCAACCGTAACTGCATTACTGGGTCCCATCATACAGGTACATGGCTTCTCCCATCACTCCTATCACTGCTAGACTGACGACACAGCTCTAACCTATCTTTTCAACCAGATGATCCAACGGTAGCTGCACAGATGTCAGGCTGCATCGCGTATGGCAATATGGTTTTTGGAACCAGCATTTCATGAGTAAAGCAAGTTTTTGATCAATCAACCAAGAGTTCAGGTTGTTAAAGGTACATGACCAGTAGCACAGTAAGGTCCTGGAAGTGCTGTAATTGGTTGCATGATCAATTTTCTTATAGAAGATTGTGACAGGCCTAAAACATCACTGCTGCATAGTTGCATTTTTGGCTATGCTAAAGCTATACTTTGGATGGCTAAAGGTAGCATTTTCCCAGATCTCCTACTGCACCTTTAAGGATCATTAGAAAATTACAGTTATTTGAGTTTTATCAATGCTGGAGCTAAAAGATTTGAGAAACCCTGATATACACCTTCAAATAAGGTGAATAAATGGTGCCTACAGCTTTTCTTGTAAAAAAAAAAGAAAAAGAAAAGGGGATGGTACTGAAACCTGGTATCAAATGGGCCCTTTTTTAATTAAAGTAAAAAATAAGAAGAATAGTGTCAAAGAACGGGACTGATGTGCAGCATCGTAAGAATACGGTTTAAACCTTAATGATACCCCTACTTGTAATACTTTTTAACATTTTTATCAACAACTTTTATTGACTGCTAATTATGTTTGCATATGCACAATATTTGTTTTTTTGTGCTTTGTGTTTTAAAAAATATCTCAATAAAGCTTTTGAATTGAATGCCTTTATTGTTGTTATATTATTCTGCATTCAAACAAACCAGGGGCCTGTTCCATAAAACAAGTTTTACCAAATAAGCCACGCTTATTTCAGTTAGTCTGACTTATTGCCAGTTCATTTGGTTTAAAATAAGTCGGACTATCTACCATAAGCCTGGCTTATTTGGTAAACTTGTTTTATGGAACAGGCCCCAGGAGCACTGCTGGTTAGAAACCAAACATACAGTATAACCACAGACAATAAATAAGGCTGTACAGTATAATTATAAAAGTATACAGGCCTATATACATCAAGTAATAATATTACAAATTGACCAATCTGAGTAAAGTGAACATAGAAGGTGATTGTATAAAAACAGCACATAAAAAAGATTGGAATAAATGAAGAGACTGCAGTTGAATAATATTACTGAATATATTATTTTATCATTGACCTCTGCCTCAGGGCATTAGTGAGTTTAACGTCTGGGCAGAAACGCTCCTGTCAGCGAGTGCTCCTTGTTCTTAAGGATCGGAGGCAGCGGATTGAAAAGGTGCTCTTCTGGGTTTGACGAGTGTCCTTGATGATGTTTTTAGTCCTTGATAGATTGTGGAAGCTAGCAATGATTTCTCAGGAAGGGCAGTGTGACAGTGTGCTGAATCATTGATCTTTAATACGTCTTATAACGTCTTACATCTGAAAAATGTCCAAGTTTTTTTCAATGTTTGAGGAGCATATTTTTCTGTTATGTGAATGTCACAAGAAAGTTCAAATGAAACATTTTCATATGCAAAACAACACAATCGCACATGTGCAAAGCTGAACCTCAATGTATAACTAGTTATACAATACATTCATCAGCATCATATAATTTTATTTTATATAGTCTTCACAAACTTTTACAAATATCATTACAAGACACATTACAAGTATCACTTACAGTATGTACAATACAAATAATTTGGGTCCTAGCACTGATCCTTGGGGAACACCACAAGTGACTTAAATCTGAAGCATTGTTTATTGTACAAATTGATATCTGTTATGGAAGTAACATTTGATCTAGTCTAAAGCTCTTCCTCTTATACCATATCTTTTCATCATTTCATTTTATCATTAATTAATTATTAATTATAAATGTTTTCTCTAAAAATATTGAGAACTGGGAACAAAGCGAAATTGGTCTGTAGTTGGAGAAATGATGGCAATCTCCACTTTTAAAGATAGGAATGACTTTAGCTATTTTCATTTGACTAGGGAATATACCTGTTAAAAAGAACAGATTACAAATACATACCATCTCTGGGCATGTCCACACTAATATGTTTTCGTATGAAAACACATCTTTTTCTCTCCGTTTTGGCTTTCCATCCACACTGAGGCTATGTTTACAGTAATCTGGATGATGGTGTTTTCCTCTAAATACGCTCTGCGTCTACACAATCATTTTCAATCGTTTGATCATCCACACGGCAAAAACTGAAAACGCTTAAGTTGTTAGCCAATTTAAAAAACTCAACATTTTTTCCTCAACATTTCTCCGCGGCGTTTCAAAGAGCCGGAAAGTAAATAAACGGCAGACGGAAATGATGCAGATTGAATCGTCAAACGTTTCACGAATGCACAGAACAGGAACATAAGCGATTTTGGTCGTTTCAGTATGGATGATCAACCCTTCGGAAACTCAATAATGTGGACGCGGAGCGTTTTTACCCCTGGAGCAACTTTCTAAGGAGCTCACATGGATTTGCCTCTGCTCATGGGATCGATTACCTACCTTGTCATTCACTGAGCACTGAATTCCACAAGAACCCTGCTTTAAGCCACACTAATATGTTTAGTGTTTAATATGTTTTTTTTCTTTTTGTCTCCATACTTACCTCTTGCTCCTTACCTGTTTCCATACAGAAGGCTCTCTGAATCCCTGTGTTGTCTCCGCTCCAGTGAATCCTCTCCTTTGTCTCCGTGGTCTCCTGTGATCATCAGTTTGTCTGTTCCCAACTCTGATCCTGAGAAAGATACAAAAGACTCTTTAATTTGCTTATTATTCCCAGATTTTTTGAAGAACTTCAGTTTGCTTACCTTTGTTTCATTTTTACATTCTGTTGAATAAACATTGTTAATGTTTTTATACCTCCTGAGTCCGTCTGCTTCGTTACAAACATGCAGTAGCATCTAAATATAAACGCATTTTAATCTTTGTATTTTTGCATGTCCTGTATAAGCACTATTTTTGCAGTGTGCACAAATACAGAACGAAACAAAGTTAATTTTGAATAATTTTCAGTAGTCTGAAACAGCTCACAAAAATGTGAACTTTCTAGGGGAGAAAATTTGAGATTAATTTTCATTTCATATTAATTTTGATTATCACACAATTAATCAGTATTTAAATCATTAAACTATACAACCACATGTTAGATGTTGAACTGTTTGATTTAAGAAGTAATGCTATCCGTATCAGTCTTTATGGAAAAAAACAAACAAACAAACTGTGATGTGTTTCACCGAGTTATTTTCTCCCCTCAGGTCATGCATCGAACCCAGCTAAGAGCTCTTATTCCACTTCACTGCTACATGTGTCTTTAAGAATCAAGAATCAACTGTGATGTTTATGTATATCATATAAGATATAAAAGATTTTGTCAATCCAGTTCTAGCCT
>JAUYWG010000033.1:1115632-1136244 GCA_034779775.1 Enteromius afrohamiltoni
GTCCTGATTTACTGCCTGTTTATTGACCCTGAGTTTGCCTGTCCTTCACTGTACTGTTACTTCCTGTGTACCGACCCACACGGATCCAATGGATCCACACGACTCCCGCGAAGTGTTACAATATTCAAATAAACAGCTACTAAAAACAAAAACAACACGTTCTATGTTGCGAACAGCTTGCACCGCCTCCAAATAGTACAATCTCCACATCGATTACATCAAGTGAAGAAAAGGCTGTATCCAGTGAGAGTTCATTTGTTTCATATGCCCTTCTGAAAGATGAATCTACCAATGAGTGATTAGCATTCATGTTTTTTAACAACACCTCAGCAGTACAGCCTCTTGTTGAGTTTGCATAGTTTTTATCGTGCTCGACGGCATATTTATGTGGGTTGATATAAATGACAAGTTTTTTGAAAATTATGTTGCACAATGTTATTATTGAAAATGTAGGGGCAATAATTCATTTCTCTAACTGTAATTGGGTTATAACAGCCAGACAAACTAAGAGTAAAACTCATCAGGTGGTGAATATGCTCGATGTTTGCTTTTTGTTTTTATTTCTTTGAGTCTCTGAGCGCAACTTAGAATCTATTATCTGTGTTGTATGTTCTTTATTGACAGCTTATTGAGAGCTCTGTGATTACAGCGAAACACCTGGTGTGTTCCACACATTTTGCAAAGATTTCTTTTAGGCTCTTCTGATCCCTAAAAAAGAAAAGTCTTTCTGTAAAGGCACACACAGATATCAAGAGTCAGCGTATGAATGTCAAGAATGGTGACCATCAAACACTGCAGTGCACTTTGAGAGCCACCAATTAAAACTCATCAAAAGTTCCCATCATGCATTGCAACATGAATAAATTATGAGCATAATTGTGTTTCTTTTATTCTTCCAATTTTCTATTATTTTTGTTGTTTTATGTGATGTTTGTATTAGTGTGTTATTATTATGTTCAGAGTTGGTCTGTTTCTCTGAATATGTGGTTTGTCACCGTTGTTGAGATTCATACGCTGATTCTTGATTTCTGCATGTGCCTTGTGGAAAGATTTTTTTTTGGGGGGGGGTGAGGAGGATCAGAACAGCAAAAAAGGAAATGTAAGAAAAAACGTAGGACGTTTAGCTGTGTAATCACAAGCCTGTCATTGTCAAAATACTTAATTAAAAACATTCAATTCATCAAAATTCTTATCAACTAGTATGTTCTGTTTGTCATTTGTCTGACTATTATATCTCAATTACAGCAGCCAAAACAAAACTTAATTCTACTACTATTAGAGTAAAGAGCCCAACTAAAGCACACACTTACACTGGAACAGTGACACACAAATTGTGATTTTCTCCTTAAACACAAAAAAAACTGCTTTGTTCACTAAACTTAACTAGATTAAGTTACAGTGAAGCAATAATTTCAAATAGATTCTACCTAATTCTATGATGTTAACACAACCCAAAGAGTTTGCATAAATTCAACAAATTCCATTCATGTAAATAAAACACAATTTGGTTGTGTGGAACCAGGATGCATGATTACATAAGTGAATTAAGTTCAAAGAGTCATTTTTTGAGTGTAGCCACCTTTAAAATGGCAAAATAGGGTCACTTTAATGTTGCAATATATTCATGGACAAGTTTTTCTGGTGCTCTGAAAAGGCACTGCAGCAAGAAGCTTTTTATTTATTGTCATCATTGTTGGGATTCATATACTGAATTATAGATGAATGTTGATGAATGTTTTAAAATGTAGGGTCAAGAACTGAACCTGCTGATGAAAAAGTGTAAAATAAGTAGATATATTACATATTTGATTGGCTACAGCATACTTGTTTGATTGTCATTCACAGAGTTGATGTACACAAAAAAACTATGATACCTATGAAATCATAATCAACATTCAGTGATTCAGGTCAAATAATGATTATGTTAAAACAGTCACCATCACCTGATGATTCAGTAAACTGTTACCTTAATCATGAATACTGGCAATACTGTTAGACGGTAGATTGCTGAACTAAAGAGTGAGTTCATTTATAAAACAAATGCAAACAGAGCATGATCAGTTTGGTGGTTCTGCAGATTCTCAGACGCTCACAGGAAGAGACACACAGACGGTCAGGATGGACGTGAAGCTGCTGTGTCTGACTGTTGTTCTTCTCTCCTCACCGCTCCTCACACTATGTGACCCGCTGTGAGTATCAAACATATTGTTAGTTCATGGAGTCATTAGTCACTGTCTGTTCTCAAATGATCTAATTTGATCTCCTCAGATATGTTCTGTCAGCTCCTAATTTGCTGAGGGTGGGTTCCTCAGAGAATGTGTTTGTGGAGGCTCAGGATTACTCTGGAGCAGCCCTGAACGTCAAGATCTTTGTGAAGAAATTCTCAATGAAAACAACAGAGATACTGTCTAAATCAGTGGAACTGACTGCAGACAACAAATTCCAGATCCTTACAGATATAAAGGTGAGCTCGCAGTAATTACAGAGCAGTGATGTCTCGTTCTGATTAATTTATCAGCAGATATAATCCAGGCTGACTGACATCTGTTCTACAGATCCCTGATGACAAGAAGTTCTTCTCTGACGATCCTCTGGAGAAGCAGTATGTGTATCTACAAGCTCAGTTTCCATCCACCACTCTGGAGAAAATAGTCATGGTTTCATTCCAGTCTGGATATATATTTGTACAAACAGACAAGCCCATCTACACACCTGCTAGCACAGGTAAAGTTACATGATGAATATAATGTGTATTAATGAATTTTAAAACACCAGCACGTCGTTGTTCTGTGCATCATTAAACTGATTGCTGCTCTTTTAGGGTTTGCAATTAAACCATCAGAACTCATACACACATTTTTGCTTTCACCTTTTTTTCAGTTAATTACAGGATTTTCTCTCTGAAGCCTGACATGAAACCATCCAGTCAGTCTAGAATCACAGTGGAAATCATGGTAAACACCGTTAAAGGAAAACAACACAGTTTTTCCATATTCCACTTTGGCAGCATTTCGACCTCTGCTCAATAATATCATCACTCCTGATAAGTCCCCCTCTCCCTCTGACTCTCACTTTCGTTAATACAACCAAGGAGTAAAGATATTACTGCGGCGAGGTCAAAGTGCTGCCAAGTGCTCTTCCACCAAACATTACAGTTATCTTTTTTTATCCACATAAAAATCGCCACATTTTATGTTGTGTTATTATGTATCAACTCGTCAAGTTGAGGGAAGAACATAGTTGAATATGGAAAAACGGTGGCACAAAAATGAACTCATGTATGACATTTCGGGTTTAGTGGACTTCATTGCACTGAGGATCTCAGCAGTCACAGTGCTAATGCTCATTTCTGTTTCTTAAGAATCCTCAAGGCATCACAGTTTCAGCAGAGAATTTATTTCCACTCAAAGGCATGAGGTCTGGAAGATACACCATCCCTGATATAGCCAGGTGTGTTTGTGTGTGAAACACTGTGAAGACTGATCCTGAGTAAACTGACTGGATTTCATTTTCAGTGATCCATGATGTCTACCTCAGGATAATTACAAGATTATCTACATCAAATCAAAAGATACTTGTTAATGTGATCTGTGTTATAAGGTTGATTTACTTTTTGTGTAATGCTTACTTATGATCGTTGCCTAGCTCTGGGATCTGGAAGGTGGTCGCACACTTCTCAAACACTCCTCAGAAGAAGTTTACTGCATACTTTGAGGTCAAAGAATATGGTGAGAAATGTCTACAAATTCGTCTCGTATAAGAATGTGATAAATCAAAGAATTGATTTATTTATTTGTGTGTCTGATTTGGGTTTAGTGCTTCCAGTAATTGAAGTGAAATTAAAACCGAGTAAGTCATTCTTCTATGTGCGTGATGAGAGTCTAACAGTCGACATTGAGGCCAAGTAAGACAACATATTTTCACTGTACTCAAAATCAGTCTTGTGTTATTGAAAATTGAGTTGTTTAAACCACAAAATAATTTACCATATGCACAACCAAATCTTCTCCTGAAAGTTAAAATTGAACAAAGACAATATCTGTTTGGTTCGTAGTTATTCTCTGCTTTACCGATCATATGATCATTGTATCAGTTGTGTCAGTCGCATCACTGCAGATCTGCATGAACATTCAAAGCAGAAAAACTTCTCAAACAGTCTCAGAGTATAACATAAATTACCCTTAACTGATATTGGTAAAAATTGTATGACTTTCTCAAATCAAATCATTTAAAACAAAATAAAAATCTTGGACGTGGATAAGTGATCGTCACCATCCAGTTTTTACAGTTGAAATTGGTTGTGCTCTTATAGGTACCTGTTTGGACAGAAGGTGAATGGAAATGCATTTGTGGTGTTCGGTGTGATGGACGGTGAGAAGAAAACAAGTATTCCTACATCTCTGCAAAACGTTCAGGTGAGACACATTAAACATCTAAAAAGAAAGGATTCATTTCCGTCCATGTACATTTAGTTTCTTTTATAATTTGAAATGAAATAAGCAAATGGTCATTTTATTATTATTGTGATGAATCACCAGAATCGTTTGGATCCATTTGCGGGGCTTTATTTCTCGTGGTCAAACAGATGGAAGTCAAATCACAGGCAGACAGAATCAAAACAGGGCAAAACAGTAATCACAAACAATAGTCCAGGCAAGAGGGTCAGGGCAGGCAGCGAGTATCAAAGTCCAATAAACAATCCAAGTAAATCCAGAAAAAACAACCGGGAAAACACTCAGATTTGACTGCGGGGCCAATCAAAACTTCGCCAAGAACTAGCATCCAGTCTCAGTTTATATAGGCCACAAAATGGTGGGTGATCAGTGACGGAAGTGGCCAAGGTACGTGGGGGACAAGGGTCCGGGTAGGAACCTCAGAACTCGGGCGAAGGTTCCCAGCTGCTGTCTTCCGGAGAGAGCCACGGAGGCACGACTTGTGACAATTATACTTTATTTTTATTTTATTTTATTTTTTTGATCAAAAAAGCTTCAAAACTTCAAACAATTTTTTTTTTCACTTGGCTGAAAAACTTTAAGAGGCTTCATCTGGCCATCACTATTAACGACAGAAATTTTAGTTTTTACTGATTACAGCAGCATATTATTATATTATATACACTAGTATGATCATTGTATCTATCGGCAGTTTCTCTATTTTTATTGTTGTTATGGAAATGACAGATCTCACTACTTGCGGTTTAGTGAGATGGCTGAAGGTTTGGAATTCATAGCTGCTTTCTTTGGCAAGGCCCACCCATTGACCGACATGTCAAACAACCGATCACAGTTCGTTTCATTCAGCTTCACATCTCGGAGATCGTGGAAATATCCCCACAACAATAGACCGGCGGGCAACAAGTCATTCAGCATAGAAAATCAAGAAGGAGAAGAAAACAAGCTGTAAACATAATAAACATCCGTTTGAAGCATATCTCTTCAATTTTTTTAACACCCACAAGAAATCCAACGTTTAGCTGATCTTGATAAATGCTCGTTGTCACTCATGTAAACACAACAGCAATCACACAGCTGCGCTTTGTTTCCCGGCGGCCTGAAAATAAACGCGACACTCGCATCTCCCGGAAATCCGATAAAATTCAACCAATCAGATACCAGGCTTTCCAAAGAGAAGAATACATTGGTCACTGTATTTTGTATTTTCTACACTTGATGAGGAGGATTCACTAATCCTTTGCTGCCCAATCATTTTTATGAAACATTAATTTTCTTTACTACATGGCAAAGCATAGACTTTTTTTTCTTCAGGACAACATTATGCTCTTCTTTAATTTAAAGCAATGAAATCAAGAACATTTTATTTCTACAGGATAATTCTGAGGAAATTCGGTCTAATAAAAGTGATAATTTTAGAAGAACTTACCCGGAATCTGTTGCTATAGTAACGAACACAATTTTAACATCATGCTCTTATTTCAGTGCAGTTGTTAATATTGTGTTTATTTCAGCAAGTTTCATACATTTATCTAACCTTTAACTTTTATACATCATTATACTGTTCAGAGATCATGATGCACAGATTGTGCATGCATTTTAGACATGGCTCAGTCCAAAAATGCTTATCAATAAATAAACCGTTTGACTTTTTTGGACAAATTTGGTTGGGGAAACAAGACAAAGAGGGAGGGAAGTTGTTTATCTGTTTTGTATCCATTTTGAGCCAAAATCTTGTTTTTTTTTTTGTTTTGTTTTTTTTTTTAACAAAGGAATAATCAACTGAATTCACATTTCTGCTTATTTAATATCAAACTGAAAAACAAACTATCAACATGTATACAGAAATATCACTTTTCCTAATGTAGAGGACAATTTAAATAAGTTGTTAAATAGCTTTTTCCTGTGTCTTGTTGACTGATGTTTCTGTCTTTCTTGTATATGAATAGATCATAAGAAGTGAGGGCACTGCAGAACTGACCAGAAAGATGATCACTAACACCTTTCCAGACATTAACCAGCTGGTTGGACGATCAATCTATGTTTCTGTCAGTGTTTTAACAGAAAGTGGTAAGACTCCGCAAATACTGTATCCCAGTATGCGCATGTTTACATGTGTGTGATTGTATGTAAGAAACTCATTGTTCGTGTTTCAGGCAGTGAAATGGTGGAAGCAGAAAAAAGAGACATTCAGATTGTGACGTCACCGTACACCATCCACTTCAAAACCCCACAGTTCTTCCACCCTGGAATGCCCTTCAGTGTCTCGGTATAAGGCGTTGACTAGATCAGCAGTTCCCATTTCCAGCCTTTGTGCCACCCTGCTCTGCATATTTTGCTATTTATGTGTATGAATCTCAACAACGGTGACAAACAGCATATTTATATAAACAGACCAACTCTGAACATCACAAAACAAGCTACTAAAGAAATCACAAAACAGCAAAAATAAAAGAAGAAAATGAAAAAAAAAAAAATATATATATATCACAAAGGCAGTCATGCTCAATTTATTTATGCCTAAATGCATGATGGGAGCCATGGATGAGTTTTGATTGGCTTCAACATGCTCTTTTGATGGTCACTGTTGTTGTGATTCTTGATGTCTGTGTTGTAAATATCTTTACATTTTTGACCAAAATAACTTTGAAAAATGTCTGTCTGATTATATAAATTGCGAGAACTGCTGGATTAAATATTATAGAACCTTAAAGATTTAAAAAACGTTTTTTCATCCTTGGTCTTGTAAAAGGTCTATGTAACAAACGTTGACCAGACGCCTGCTGTAAATGTTGAAGTTGAAGTTATTGACAATCACGGAGCAGTCAGAGGTCAAACAAGAACCAATGGGATTGCAAAGTTTGCTGTGAACACTCCGGAAGGATCTTCTACACTGGAGATCATTGTAAGACCTGCCATCTCAACAGCACTGATGTTCTGTTTGTTTCACTGGTAATCTAATTTAAAACAGCACATCAAACATATATGCTCTTTCCAGGCGAGGACCAAAGATCCACAGTTAAGCAGTGATCAGCAGGCAGTAAAGAAGATGACTGCTCAGGCCTATCAGAGTAAAGGCGGATCCAACAATTACCTGCATATTTTAATTGATACTGTAGAGCGTCAGATCAATGATAACCTGGCAGTTTATCTAAATACTGGAAGAAGTCCAGGAGTCAGAAATCAAGAATTTACATATATGGTGAGAAACAGTCATTTCATGATTCAAGCAGAGATGTTATTTATTTGAGTAAAATGTTTCTACAGCTTTTGCATTATGTTAAATCTTATGAATTAATGAATATCTCTATTTTGTCATTTGAATTCATTTCAGATCTTAAGTAAAGGTCAGATTGTAAAAGTAGACAGATTTAAGCAAAGAGGACGATCATTATTACCCCTGACTGTGCTTATAACCAAAGACATGGTGCCGTCCTTCCGCTTTGTGGCTTATTATCATGTGGGCTCGTCTGAGGTGGTGTCTGATTCAGTCTGGGTTGATGTGAAAGACAAATGCATGGGAACGGTTGGTCAACCATCATAAAAAAAGTTGGTGTGCCAAGCAGCTAGGTCTGTTTTTCTGACACAGCATGTCTTGTTTAAATAACAGCTCCAAGTTAAGGCGAAGAACAAAATCTATACTGATGATAGAGGAGAGAAAGTCAAGCTGCAGATAACTGGAGATCCTGGAGCTAAAGTTGGTCTGGTGGTGGTTGACAAGGCTGTCAATGTCCTTAACAAGAACAGACTCACTCAGACTCAGGTGAAGGACATTTAGTAGCTCCTTAACAGTCACTGAACACTTGAGATTGGTTTATGAATGGTCTCTGTTTCTTTAGATCTGGGACTTCGTAGAGAAGCATGACACTGGCTGTACGGCAGGAGGAGGAAGGGACAGTATGGGGGTTTTCACCGATGCCGGTCTGATGTTTGCTTCCAGCACTGCAGGAGGAACCAACACCAGAACAAGTATATATATATTGTTTATCGAACCGTTCGGTTCACCCTGTTTGGTTCGGCACACCCACGTGCCGCAATATTTCGATAGCCTATTTGAGGCATTAAACTGTCTTGGTATTATCTGTGTATTAATCGCATAGACAATCAGGCGATGGTCAGAACTTCTCAAGACTAGTGATGGGTTGTTCTTGAACTAATCTTTAATGTGACAAGGGAAGAACGAGTCGTCTCGTGGGAATGATTCATTCAGTCGCGCACGACTCAGGCTGCATAGGTTAAGCTTATGGGGCTGTCACATGATGAAAGAACAACTCGAAAAACCTTGAGAGACGAACGAATCAATTCTGTTTCCGGTTCAGGCTGCATAGGTTAACATTTCAGCAGTAAAATTATTACAGAACTTTACGATGCGAGTAACCGCGTGAAGCTAAAATAGACTACCCCACCCCCCATTTATGTTTACATTTTAAATGACCTGTTATAATAGGTCAAGACAGGCATTCCTGAAGTGTGTGCGTCACACAATTATCCTGACTGGATGGTGCACTTTTAGCATGTTTACATTTGAGATTATTTTAAGTAGTTAAGGTTAGATGGTTTATCTAACCTAGTGGTATTGTAAATGTTCAGTGTAAGCTTAATATGTTTTTTTATCTGTTTGATACGGCACATTGTGATGCTACCTCACCAATTATTGAAATGGACAATTGTCCACCACTTAGTGATACATAGTATTTTCTTGTTGCTGCCAATATTTATTTGAATAATGTTCATGTTTATATTTCACTTTATACTGCACTTTTTGTCTGTTTTTGAAAAAGGGCAAAAATAAGTGTCCTTTTTTGAAAATAAATGTTGTATACACATGTATATACATGGTTTATTGTATTTGTCCCTGAGGGTGTACTCACACTAGGCAGTTTGAACTGTGCCCAAGTGCGTTTGACCACCACAGTGCAGTTCGTTTGACTAGCGTGAGTGCTCCAAACCATGCCTGGGCGTGGTTCGTTTAGCCGTCCCTGGCCTGCTTGGAAGAGGTGTGCCAGAACACGTTTCAGTTGGACTCGGGTGCAGTTCGCATGTAGTGTAAGCGTTAACTGTGCTGGAGCACGGAACAGGATGTTTGACATCATGTTTTTTCAACACTCCAAAATGAAAAAAAGCGATAGACCTGTTTAACAATAGACTGTGAGAGGGCTGTGGACCACCGTGGACCAAATGACACAAAATTACTATCCATAAAGTAAACAGAGCGATGGACTCCACTGCAGTCAGTGAGAGCGCCGCTCTTCCTGTTTATCCTGAATCCGTCATACTATAATGATGTATGCATGCTCCGGCATGAATGCTGAAACCCTATGTGGGTGCAGGCTACAGGGGGGGTGGGGAGGTGGGACAATCGTTCATGCCAACCATGCCTAGTGTGAGTACACCCTTAATTTGTCTCCAGTATCTATAGCAGGGTCCCTTAGTGTTGTGTTTGATAGTACCACTAGAGGGAGCTGTTGTAGAGAAAGAGAAGCACGCATGAAGGAGAAGTGTTGCACCTGTTTTGTTTTGCGCACAAGAACGCACACAAGAGTACGCAATTAAAGCAACACGGTCGGTACAGTACAGCCTAAACGCAGATGCTACCGTTGTGATTCAAGCAGTCATTTAGCGAATTCCAAGCAGTGCCCGGCTCTAAATAAGACATGCAGAAAAATGGGGCATTTTGCAAAAGTATGCTGCTCAACGCTAAAACAAGAGATCAGAGAAATTGAAGTTCCTGAACTGACTGTCTTGTACATGACTAGCACATCTCCTGCACCATACAAAATTTTGTGTATTGTCCAAATGAGCACTGCTTCTGGAATTACAATGCAGGAAGTGATCCTCTGTATCTCTGTTGCCAGAAGGTATATACAAACAACACTTTTCTGAATTGCCTCTGGAACATGCAGATGTGCGTCTTGTCACTTATTCCAAGGATAATCTTCCTGTGATGGGATGCATTAACACTCAAGCAACACATGGACATCGTTCAGTACTTGCCACATTCTAAGAATATGTGTTCCAGGTGTCAAACTCCACAGCAGCAAGTTTTGGTTGTGCAAAGACCTTTGTGCATGAAGTGAAATTGCGTGAACAGGTGGCACCTGTGCAACAGAAACTGCGTCAATTACTGTTTTCTGTGATGGATGCTGTGTCAACAGAACTAGACCATTTGCTAGCAGCAGACGTCATTAAAAGAGTGGATGCTTCCATCACAAAAGAGTCTGCTATGGATTAGCTTCGGCCCCAGCATTTCAAAAATTGATGTTCACAATCCTTAAAGATGTTCCAGGTGTCCAGTGTTTCCTGGACGACGTCATTGTGTTTGGTGACTCTATTACTAGTCATGATGCTTACCTAAAAACGGTGCTGCGCAAACTTCAAGAAGCGGGGTTGTGTCTACATGAGAAGAAATGTAAATTTCGCCAGGAAAAACTCACATTTCTGGGTAATACCATCTCTAAAGAGGGATTGATGCCAGATGGCAGTCTCCTGGAGGCAATATGTAATGCTCCGTCACCTGTGGATACATCTACGCTAAGATCATAATTAGGCCTTACAGCATTCAAAATTTATTCCAAACTTTGCAGCCGTAGTTGAACCTATGAGAGATGTGATTAGACCAAATTCAGAGTTCAGTTGGACTACAAAAGCTCAGAAGAGTTTCCAAAAAGTCAGATAACTGATTGCAGAGAGCTCTGCACTGGCTTTATTTGACCCAGCATTGCCTACAATTGTCACAACTGACGCATCAGATTATGGTATCGGTGGTGTTCTAACACAGCTCCATCCAGATAAATCAGGGAGGACATCTGCTTTCGCTTCTACAGCTCTGACTGCTACAGAAAGGAAATATTTGGTAGTCGAAAAGAAGCCCTCGCTTGTTTCTGGACCACTGAGCGCTGGAGAACATATCTGTGGGAAATAAAATTCAAGTTGCCACCAAGCACTGACTACCCTCTTGACTACTAAGGGCATGGGAAGAGCTGGACTGAGAGTAGCCCAATGGTCTGCCAGATTGCTTTGCTTTAATTATGATATGGAGTACAAGCGTGGTGTTCACAACCAGGTCGCAGACTGTCCCCTGTCCCCTGTGCCCCTGCCAAATGACACTAACCCAGACTTGGACACTGAACCAGAAACTGTAGCTGCCGTTAAGCACCTGTTGTCAGCTGTGCCACTGACTGAATTTGCTGTCGAGTGCTTGTCCTGCCCTCAGCTCACCAAACTTGACGAAACACGAAAGGAACCTCAAAATTCAGTGGCCCCATGCAGATTATCAGGAGAAGGGAACTAACTGAACGATGGGATGTGTCTCACCTGGCACCACTCCATACAGATCTCAGGTTAGCGGAACAACCAAGTTCTGCTTTAACATCTGAAAATGTGAATAGTCCTAGAAGACAGTGTGTTAGTAGAAAGCCAATGTGGCTGGAGGACTATGTAATGTAAACCCGAATAGCATGATGGTAAAAGTGAAACCACGATATGTGTAAGGTCAGTCAGACTTATAATATCCATAAAAATGTTAATTGTTGTGTTTGGGGGATTAACAAGAGTGTTTGGTAGATTTATGAAGTATACATATGTATGTACCCATATATGTATAAGATGTATATATGGATAAATTCCAGGCTCTTGTCTGCATTACTCTACAAGTTTAAGAAAGTACAGGTGTTAAGTAAGGGAGAGATGTTGCGTTTGATTACAAACTCTGTACAACAGAGGGAGCTGTTGTAGAGAAAGAGAAGCACGCATGGGGAGAATAAGTGTTGTGCCTGTTTTGTTTTGCTGAGTAAAGCTGTTGAAGCAGATTAAGTTGAGTTTTCTTTCCTGGTTTATGCTGATACTTAACAATCAGATCTTGTCCCGAAACTCAGCTAACTGTGGTTTTTGATTAGGGTTAAAGCTAAACTCTGCAGTAAAGTGGATCTTATGGGCAAGATTTGAGGATCCCGGGTCTATTAACTAACGTTAATGCAAGTTCGTATGATCAGTGCTGAAATAACAGTGCACCTACTTATTAGTAAATCCCCCCCCTTTTACACATTAGAGTGTCATATGCTAAATTTATTCTAATTGTCTTCTAGCACCGGCGTGTTCCGTACTTTCAAAGAGAAGACAGCGATCACTGGGTGAGAAACAGCAATTCTGATTCAACCCTTTTAAATATTAAAAATTATGTCACTGTGATCATTGCATGTGTTGACTGAGCAGTCCTTATGTGGATTTGGTATTAAATACATTGATGAATTTAGAAACAATGTTAGACAGAAGATGTGTATAAATAAGAAACAAACTGAGAAAACGAATAATGAAATGAGAATTCATTAATAGTAATACATGTGTTTAAAGATCCTGGAGAGATTAACAATGTGTTTCTGTGAAAACTAAAAACAGGTCATGATGATTATACAGATTCTGAAGAAATTGTGTCACATGCACAGTTCCAGGAGAGTTGGCTTTGGGAGGAATTGGATCTACTGGATACTATTGGAAACTATGAGTAAGTAAGAGTTTGTAATTCATTAAGACAACAGAATTTTATTGAACTGAATCGTGTCTTTCTTTGCTGGCTCATATTCCAGTGGAGCAACATCAGTCACAGATAAAGTGATTTTCCTGAAAGACTCCATCACTACCTGGCAGATCTTGGCTGTCAGTCTGTCACCGAAGCTTGGTAAGAAGAAGCTGTGAACCCAGAATACATGCTCTAAAAACAACATTAGCATTCAAGGAGCTGTTACGTTAACTTTTATGTGTGTCTGTGTTTCAAAGGCATCTGTGTGGCAGAACCTGAGGAGATGGTCGTTTTTAAGACCTTTTTCATCGATCTCAAGATGCCTTACTCAGTTGTGCGCGGCGAACAAGTGGAAATCAAGGCCATTATTTACAACTACACCCCAAAGAACCTGAAGAAGGTAGATCTCATTTGATATTGAAAAAATGTATGGCGATATTAATGTCATATTAATTTAATCAAATGTATGAGTGTGAGTAACCCCTGTTACACATCATTTGGGCGAGGAAGCTGGCATGTGGAGAGCTATTTGAACACCTGTCATGCTGGTGAATATATTATCCTCCAATTGATGCATCGTTTATTCTGTTAATCGATTGTGGCAGCTTAATGAATAGGGAGCTGGACTTGTAACCAGAAGGTTGTAGGTTTGATTCCCAGGTCTGGCGGAAATTGTAGGTGGTGGGAGTGAATATTCAGAGTTCTCTCAATACCACAACTGAGGTGAGATCCTTGAGCAAGACACCAAATGAATAAATTTCACAGTAACATGAGATCTCACAGGATCAAACTTGATTAGAGAGGAAACGGACAGTAATCAAGCTGACAATGTTTTCACAGTAAAAAACTAATATGGATGATGAGTCGTGCTTTGACAGCTTGTTTGTGGCTGTCAAGTACCAGCTATCGTAGTACGCAACATTTGGCAACAGCTCGTTCACGAGTGACAATCAGGCAGTGAATCTGAGTGAATTTTAAATTTGATTTCAAGTCCTGCTGTATGAAATGAGTAAAAAATACATTGGCAATGACCTATAGCCAATGAGAGAGCAAGATACAGGGCAGCGGGAAGTTTGAGGAGGAGATATATGAAACGTAGTTAGCAGACCATTGTTGTCACGTCTGTGGATACCGCATGTAGTCCTTAGGTCGAAGAGACCCCAATGATATTCCAGCAGGAAACTGAGTTCGCATTTATGAAATCTGACTGTCATTCACCTGTTTTCATCAGGTCCACGTGGAGTTCATGGAAACAGAAAATGTGTGCAGCTCTGCCAGCAAGAAAGGCAAATATAGAACAATAATATCCATTGACAAAGGATCCAGCGTAACCGTTTCATATGTGATTATTCCCATGACGCTGGGAAATCATTATACAGAGGTGAAAGCTTCAGGATATGATTACACTGATGGAGTGAGAAAGAGTCTGAAGATGGTGGTATGTCTGTTGAGAATCCGTGTCTTACTTACTTTTAGCATTTGATGTTAATGCAATGATCAATAGATGTTATATTTTAAAAAGATAAACTAGAGCACTGTGAGTAGTTAACCCTCTTTTTTTCAGTCTGAGGGTGTGCTGACTCAATTACATAGAGCGAATGTTCAGCTCAATCCAATTAAGGATGGTAAGATTTAACGTAAACCACACAACAACACTGCTGTTTTATTTCCATTATTGCTCAGTGCTCACCAAAAGAGAATATGATCAGCACATAACTCTTCCTCCATCTTGCTGTTTCTCTTCCCAAACGGATCAGGGGAAAAAAACTTATTTTTTAATGCTAACATGCCAGCTGATCAGCTTCCAGGCACACCTGCTAACACATACATCTCAATTACTGGTAAGAAAAAAGATGATTTTACATGTTTATGTCTTTACAATTGTACACATTTTACTTTGAGAGAGATGAAGCCTATATCAACAGTTATAATGGTCGTGGCAAATCTTGTAGTGCTTGTATTAGGATTCTGCCACAGTACTTAATGTTGGGGATGGTTTGTATTAATTAGGGTTACTGTCATCACTAGTCTCTGAGAATTTAAGCATGGTAATTTACACTACCCTCCAAAAGTTTGGAAACGCACTAGAAAAGTGAGGTTTTTGACAATACTGGCATGAATCTTGTAATTTTGCACAAAAACATATTTGATAACAGTTTATACATTAGTATTTAGACTTTCCTCAAAATATTCACCATTAGCAGCTATGCATAGTCTGGCATCTGAGCTGTAAGTTTATTCAAACATTGACCTGATATATTCATCTAAGTCTCCTGAAGGATTGCCCAAAGATGATTGACACTGACTGGATACTTCTTACGGACATCACAGTCCAGCTCCTCCCATATAGCTCTACTTTGACATTGCCATTATTATGTGATCAAAATGAAAATTATAATTGCTGGTCTTCAATGATAACGTCAAGTTACTTGTAATGTACAGTATTTGCACCGACAAATGATAAGTGGTTATGCTGATGTCATCCAAAACCAAAGTTAATGTGTTTGGTCTTGGCAGAATAGATCTGCTACGCTAGCGCTTCTGTGGCAGAGCAAGTACTGAGACTCACTACTGCCAATACATGTACATGCTGCTGTGAGCATGTAGGAAATACTACCACAGCGCATATAACATTTGAAATAACCCCCATAAACAATACAAGCAGATGTAGGAATATAAGGTGCTTGAGGGGAAATGCGTTTATCCACACACGGAAGAATAAAAAATGGATAGATTAAAATAAAACAACCGAACAAGCAGATCTATCACCAGTGTAATATGTACTGCTGCTACAGAGCCATCTGCATTTACTGCATTACCTGCCATGCTTAGCATGTTGCTCCTACATTGAATGCTAGACTATTAAACATGATCATTTAGAAATGAATAAGCGGTGCAAAGCGATATAAAGTAAAGGAGCATTCAGTAGTGATGGGTGCTTACAAAACACTGCTTTCATTAGATATATAAAACACTTGCAATGGATTTGTAAAGCTATTTTTAGGTATGTATTGGCCTGAGTTTTTGCTGAAGACCAGCATCTGCTTCTCCCGTGTGGATAATGATGTCATCTGTTCTCAGTTTGTGTTTCTTCTCTCGTTTCTCCAGCTGAAGAGATCAGTCAGACAGTCGAGCAGATCATCAATGGAAGCTTCATGGGCCGCCTTATTGTTCAGCCTGCAGGTAACGGAGAGACCATCATGATCTATATGACTCTTCCTCTCATTGCCACTCATTATCTGGATCACACCAATCAGTGGGATGCTGTTGGAATGGAGCGCCGCAATGAAGCCATCAACCATATTAGAACAGGTCAGCAGGACACAGCAGAAATAAAAATCAAGATATATATATATTCAACAATATTATTGATTTGACAACACTTATAGTATTGGATGGGAATGAACTGAAAAATGAAAATTACTCCATGATTTACTGACCTACACTCTTAAACTTTGCTTTAAAAAACTGGCCAGCTTCTAACAGTAGTATACTTATTGGTTAAAATGAGACCCTACACCCACCCTATTCCCTACAAGAGTTTACTATGGTAGTCTTCCTGACAGAGAGAATCCAGACACTGATGAACAGCTGCTGACACTGAATCACTAAAGTAAGAGAAACAGTGAAGAAGCCATTTTTAGGAATACATTGTTCATTGCTTCACATTTTCAACAAATGCAACAATATCACAATAATCAGCTGTTAAGAAAGATTCTAAAGACACATTATGCTCATTGCATTTTGACATTTTGCTCCAGCACTAATCAAACACACCTGAAGCAGCTAATAAAGCTCTTACTAAGAATATTTGAAACTTCTATGAAGGTGTGTTGAGGCAAGCTGGAGCTAAACCCTCCAGGATCAAGTTGATGATCCCTTTTAGAGAAGAATGTTTTTGTAACTGTCAGCAACTATTGTGGTATACTGTATTTCATTATTGTGGTAATGTAAAGTTTAAGGGGTCATATGATGCTATTTAAAGCTCATTGTTTGTTTTTGTTTTTTTAAAGACTGTATGTTATTGTAGATGCTCTACACCTTGCCTCTCTCAAACATGTCATTTTCTACAAAGATCCTTTTTCCAACAAGCAATTATTTTAAGCAGAAACAACAACAAAAAATTGCTTCGTACAGTAGCCAACATTTTCGTTGTTCATACTGTATCATGGTTAATAAATTAAACTTGATTTAGTGAAAGAAAACATTTCAAATGATAAAACTTAAATTGTTCATTACACTTGTATTATGAAGTCCTGTCAACTTTACTCTAAGTTAAAACAACTTATCAATTTAATTTAACAAAACATAAGATATTAAAGCAGCACAAACACTTTTTTTTCTTTCTTTTTTTTTTTTTTTAACAGTGCACATAAAGCATCCAGCTTTCTCTGAAAGTGTTGCAAAAAACTACAACAATCATCAGATTCATGTTGACTGATATTCTGAATTGGTGCCCGGGCTAGTGTTATATAGTACTTTAGGCCTATTTTTAGCTTTGTTAATGATGTTGAAAATCGAGCTGCATTCAAAGACATTTTAGGGGCCGTTCACATGTTGCACCTAAAAACGCATGGAAAACGCTTTCCATGAAGATGGAGGTATTGGTATTTTCTATATTGTGACATACTTTAGAGAGAAACACAATATTGAATGAGAAAACTAGAGGGCATCGCTTGTTTGGTTGGAGGGGCATGGTCCAAGCCATCCACTGACATCATCAGAGAAGACCCATCCCAGATAGCAACATCTGTCCCGTAAGGAATGATGGTATGTCCACATGTGGTGCGGAAGGATAACAGTTGGGCTGACTGCTCCTGTTTGACAGATCTGGGCCAAAAGCAGGTCATAGCAATGCCACATGTCAGCCAAGAGCAAAGATATAAACCACACTGGACCTTATCTGAGACACAAAATTTGTGTATATTAAGTAATCTAAGATATTTTAAATCAATATTGTTTGTTTAACCTTTTTTATATGAAGGATATCAGAGGCAGCTGACCTTCCGTAAAGCAGATGGATCCTATACTACATGGATACATAGGCCGAGCAGTACATGGTCAGTAATTTTGACATCATTACATACAGTATAGGGAAATAAACTTTTTTTTTATGTTGTAATGTCTGTTGCTGTACATTTTATATTAGGCTTCATCAGAGTTGTTTTTAATTGTAATAGTAATGTTAATGTGTTTCTGTTTGTCTGTTAAAGGCTGACAGCATATGTGCTCAAAGTTTTCACCATGGCCAGCGATCTTGTTGTTATACATGAGAATGTGATCTGCAGCGCCCTCAAATGGCTGGTTCTCAACAAACAACTGCCAGATGGCTCCTTTAAAGAGGATTCAACTCTATATTATAAAATGATGGTAAGTTATATGGTGTTGAATGTGTCCATATGTATTCACAAAAGAAATATGCAATGAACATGGACCAGTATATTTTATGATGGTTTCCAGTAGTAAAACATCAAATACTGTACAAACTACAGTTCAAACAAACAAAATACAACAATACTAAAAAGAGAGATGTTTTTAAAGAGGGCAAATGACCGAATATAACAGAAATGTTGCTTTTCAACATGTCTGTTACCCAGAAGCCAAATTCACATCAAGACTGCAATTTATTTTACATCAATACTACGTATTTGATGTTTTATGCACATGTGGGCAAACCTCAGGTCACTCTGAGTGCTCACCTGGTGCCACTGTCCGTCGCGTTTATTTAAACTGAATTGGGCATATTAAATTAATGCTTGCATGTTTTATTTGTTTAGGCTATATATTATTCTAATATTCATCTGCATTTTTTTCGGCTTTATTTTAGGGTGATGAAAAGGGCCAAAATGCTGATGTCTCTCTGGCGGCCTTTGTCGTGATCGCCATGCAAGAAAGCAGAAAGATCTGTGCAGGTTTATTTGGTGTAAGTCATTTGTTTCATCACACGCATTTCCTCATTGAATCACCGGGCGTTTGCACACTGCATCTTAAATTGGATATCAGTTAACCATTACTTGCTTAATCCTTTTCTCAGATTCACAAGAGGTTGCTGCTTAAATAACCTCTTTGCCATAAGCAGGAGCACCGTAAAGTACACACAGAAAAATAAGGGTTTAAAATCATACCTTTTTGGGTACAAAACACATAATTGTACCCTACGGACCAATTGTGTACCTTTTAAATGTACCATTATGTCCCCAATACGTGTTTTAAAGGCAGAGGTGTTACTGTAAGTCCAGGTTAAGAAAGTCCTTCTCAGTATTTCTTTCCAATCACCTGGATTTGCTAATCAGCAGATGTGGGACCAGGGCTGCGTTTCCACAAATCTTCCTAATGCTACGTCATTGCTCAATTATACCTTAAATTGTACCTTAGCATTAATACATGTTTCCCAAAATGTTCTTAATTATGTATAACTTCTGTAAGTAATTTGTTCATAAGGTTGGCCTGGACCAGTCTTTGCTATGTCTTATTTCTGTTTACAGTTCACTCCAGTAGTGGCCACCACTGTGCAAAGAGCACATCTCGAGTGTATATCAATATAATTCTGAAGATGCAATAACTGAAGTGTTAAATTGGGCTACCGGAAGTTTTTTCATAAAAAGAATAAAATTGTCATTACACTGACTGTTAGCTTTATAAATATATTATCCAAAGGTACAATCATCAATTCATGAGTTTGAATTGAATTGACTCCGCCCCACAGGAAGTTGAATTTGAATTGGAGTTGGAATGACAGGAAATGTAGGTGTTCTTTACCCAAATATACAGGATATAATCTACCCACACAAACTGATTGCAAATTGTTACCTCAATTTTATTGAGTAGATTCTATAGATAGTTTTTACCGTGATACAAGCTACAAGTGGCTGCAGCTGGGGTGATACCATGAAGGGTACATTTTTGTACCTCAAGTTGTACCTTTAAACAGAGACTGATGATCCAGGGGTCAGAAAGCAAGAACTACAACTGACTTCTGCCACAGCCTTGGATGGAATCAGCTGAAAAGGAAAAAAAAATATATAATAAAATAAATAACTCCACAAACAGCATCACCAGCTTAACTCATTACTAAGCAGATTGACCAGCATGCACTGCAGCATGAAGCATTTTGTTGACTGTCACCATCGTTGAGGTTCATATGCTGCTTCTTGATGTCTGTGTGTGTCTAGATAGCACTGAAATAATATGTAGATGCAGTATGCACAGTAGATACATCACTGCCAGTGAGTAAATGATGATAGAATTTTTAGTTTGGGATGAACGGTCCCTTTAACTTGATTATCGTTAACTTGGAATGATGCAGGACTTCCTTTGTCACCTTCCTCCACACTTCAATAGAGTCTGCATGAAAGCATCAGAAAGGCTGTTTCTTTCTTGGAAGGTCGACTTCCACAACTAACCAATCCTTACGCTGTTGCGAGGACGTCCTATGCAATGGCCAATGAGAACAAACTCAATAAAGACATCTTGATGAGACACTCCACACAAAGTGAAGGTCAGTCAAGTCATCAGAAACAATTACAGAAGTTTTGCAGAGTTATGATTGAGCTTCTTGAGAAGATTGTGTTTCTATTGCTGTGTTGTGTTTGATACAGACGGTCTGTCCTGGACTGTCCCTGGAGAGCTTTATCACTCACTTGAGG
>JAUYWG010000033.1:1143974-1161870 GCA_034779775.1 Enteromius afrohamiltoni
CCAAAAAATATATTTGGCTGCACAACTGTTTCCAACATTGACAATTCTAGTAATAAATCAGCATATTAGAATGATTTATGAAAGGATCATGTGACACTGAAGACTGGAGTTATGATGCTTTGTATCACAGAAATAAATTACATTTTAAAATATATTCAAACAGAAAACAGTTAATAATATTTCACAGTATTACAGTTTTTTCTGGATTTTTAATCTAATAAATGCAACCTTGATGAACAGAAGAAACCATTAAATATCTTACTGTTCTGAAATGGTAGTGTATATGAAATTGTATTATGAATTAACCTATTTCTAAAGACAAAACTTAAATTTACTCTTGAATGTTCCCTATTTGTTATGGAAGCTAGTTTTTTCCCATGGAATAAAAAGGTGAAAGGTTACTTTTTTATTATCTACAATTCAGACATTTTAAGATGACAGTTTTTTTGTCAATTCAAAAATTTCCCCCCTTAAGCCCCGTTCACATTAGCGGCAACTTCATGACCCTTTACAGCAAAACCAGTCATAAGGCAATGTAATATGCATTTCTAAGAATTTTATTTGGACAATAGTGATTTTCTCAATACTTTCTCAAAGTTTCAGATGATCTCAACAAATTGACCCTTATGACTGGTTTTGTGTTCCATTGTAACATATATATGTATTATTGTCACCATTGTGTATGTGTTTAATGTGGTGAATTGTCCGTATGTATCAGGCTGAAAGGTGCCCTGAGACGAGGTGACTGGTACAAGACCAAGGAGATTTTGGATAAAGGAGTGGAATGGATTCTAAATGAGATTAAGGTCTCAGGTCTGCGTGGCAGAGGAGGTGCCGGATTTCCCACAGGGATGAAGTGGAGCTTCATGAACAAGCCCAGTGACGGCAGGTAGGTTTGCATTTCAACAATTAACAGCTTTTATAAGTCGCATGAGACTTCAGTCTCTTTTTTCACCCTCTCAGGCCTAAATATCTGGTGGTGAATGCAGATGAAGGAGAGCCTGGTACCTGTAAGGACAGAGAGATCATGCGTAATGATCCCCACAAGCTGATTGAGGGCTGTCTGGTGGCTGGCAGGGCCATGGGAGCACGTGCTGCCTACATCTACATCCGTGGAGAGTTCTATAATGAGTCGTCCAACCTGCAGGTGAAATGAAAGGATTTGATCCCTCATAATAACATTACTCATGTTTTAAAGAGAGTAAGAAAGCCTAGTTCCAAAGCCTAATGAGCTGCCAATAGAGTCTGCATTTCAAGGCACCAAATGCTGTTTCAAAATTCAAAGTGAATAAATAGAATAACAATTAATAAATTTAAAACAATATATCAATAAATAAAAACTAATATTATAGTTTTGTCATATTACACTACCATGTAAAAGAATTACATGCTTATATATAACAAGACAATATATATTGTCATATATATTAAACTGGTCAAAATTGTCAGTAAAGATACAATGTTACAAAGGATTTCTATATCAAATAAATTGTTTTTTGAACTTTATTTCCATCAGAGAAAAATTCCACAGAAATATTGAGCAGCACAGTTGGTTTCAAAATTGATAATAATAAAAATAATAAATAAATAAATATTAAGCGTGCCAGATAATTATATTATTTATCCCAAAGTTTTTTAAAACTTTTGAATAGGAGAGTAAGTTATTAAAATTACATTACAGAGTATAGCTTATTAGAAATATTGTAAATTCTAAAATATTGTAAAAAATACGAGTATTGTGTTTCGAAGGGTTCATGGTCATTTTTCAAATCAAAATGATCATTCTAATACCCTTGTTAATGGGGACTTTGGATTGAGCAGGGCACGTGCATGCCATTATTTAGTCATTTGCAATGCACTTGACAAAGAGAGCGATGTAATTTCTTAATTATCTATAGCTGGGATTGTTCCGTGACAACGAACGCAGCATGGTGTGTGTCAGCATATTCATTGAGGGAGGGCATTAAAAAAACATTACATTTTTAGATCAAAAATTTTTTTTTCAAAATTTTTAGATATAAAATGTTTGTTTGTTTTCAACAGTTATGCTAACAATAAAAAGACATTTATGACATTAAAACAGCGACTGTGCTGATGGATATTGGGCTGCATTGTCACAGGAACATCTCAGCTGAAGATAATGAGGAAATTACATAGCTCCCTTTGACAAGTGCATTACAAACGACTACAAGGTGGTCGTTTCACAAATGGAAGACTGCGCATTTGTAGGCTGCATACGTCATAAAGAAGATCTTATTTTAGAATCTTATTTTATCCTTAATTAAGTGTACATTGTTGTATCATGCTTATGACTCGCAAATATAATGCTCAGTTAACTGAAATAAACCAGGCTTGATGTATGCATCCTTCAAATGCGTTCTCCGAAATATGCAGCCTTCCGTTTGAGAAACAGCCGAAGACACGCACGTGCTCTGCTCAGTCAAGTGTCCACTAATAAGGGGATAAGGATGATCACTGTGATTTAGAAAATGACCATGAACTGTTTGATACACAATACGCATATCATTACACTAATAAATGTAATAATAAGTAAATAAATACATATCTAAATATTTTAAATACTTTTAGTTAAGTAATGAAAATATTTATAATGATGTATGTATTCATTTTCTTAGTCTTGTCAAACATTATTGGAATTGATAAGGTTGTCAGATGTTCCCTGCAAAGAGGTTTATTTTAGTAAGTGTGATCGAATTGATATTGACCACGTGTACTTTCCCATTAGGTGGCCATTAACGAGGCCTATGCAGCTGGCCTGATTGGCAAGAACGCTTGTGGCTCAGGTTACGACTTTGATGTGTTTGTGATGCGTGGTGCGGGGGCATACATCTGCGGAGAGGAGACAGCTTTGATCGAGTCCATCGAAGGAAAACAGGGAAAACCTCGTCTGAAACCCCCTTTCCCTGCTGATGTGGGTAAGTCAGTAAAAAAAAAAAGATTCTGTTTTTACATTTACTTTTTGATATGATGTTATTTTATTGTCTATGAGTGACATGATATGAGTTACATGTCTTCAATGTGTTGATGTATTTATATTTTGTATTTACTTTTGTATATATGACATGTTTTTACATGAGATTTGTTTTATTTAAAGTGATCCGTTTGACGTGTTCTTGTTGCAGGTGTGTTTGGCTGTCCAACAACTGTTGCCAATGTTGAGACGGTAGCTGTGGCACCAACTATCTGCCGTCGTGGCGGCACATGGTTTCTGAGTTTCGGCCGTGAGAGAAACTCTGGCACAAAGCTCTTCAACATTTCAGGCCATGTCAACAACCCCTGCACGGTGGAAGAGGAGATGTCCATTCCTCTGAAAGAACTGATCGAAAGACATGCAGGTACACCTCAGTCCGTCAGTTTATGAAAATGTTTGTTTAACATTATTGAGACTTAATTGATACGACCTCTGTAGGTGGTGTCCGGGGTGGTTGGGATAATCTCCTGTGTGTTATTCCTGGTGGCTCTTCCACGCCACTAATCCCACGTCATGTGTGTGACACTGTTCTCATGGATTTTGATGCCCTCATTCAGGCTCAGACTGGTCTTGGCACAGCTGCGCTTATTGTCATGGATAAATCAGTAAGTACATTTGTAAAATAACTAGGGCTGGCCACTGTTGTTTTAACATGTTAATTTGGTGAAAAGAATTATGGAAAAACAATATCACAAGAGCAAGAGTGCTGGTTTGTTCAGAATACCTGCATGATTGAAATTGGAATATTGATTTTATAGTTCAGTTCAGTATAAAAAGAAGGTAATATTGTATTAGATTTTAGTCATGAGATTGTTAATATTTTATGTTTTTGCTCAATTTTGGCAACCAAAATAGTTTTTAACAAAGTCAAAGTAAAACTTATGTGCCTTTCAGGGCAGCAAACAGCGATGTTTCATTATTGAAGGAATCCACATTTGTGAAAAAATCGATTGAGTCAATGAATCACAAAGACAGTCACTTATGTTGAAACAAAATATTTTTCTTTTATTTAAATGCCTATTAAATTGCTTTTCTCTTTTAACATAACAATGACTGTGGGGCACTTCTTAGCTCCAGCTTATTTTCAATTAATTTGTGACTCATTTAATTAATCAGTACATAATGTAATTAATGAAATAAAAAAATGTAAACACTTAACATTCCTACAGTTAACACCCTTTTGATTTCTGTGAATCGAGACCACTTTGAAACTCTATACTGCTCCCTTTTTCTTCACTTTAAATTATACATTTTTACAAATACAGTAGTGAAATAAAATAGGCCGGATTCATTGTTATTTACATTTCTTTTGCTGATTTAATTGTTTGGTCATTTTCTATTCACAGACTGATGTTATTCGAGCTATTGCCCGCTTGATTGAATTCTATAAGCACGAGAGCTGTGGCCAGTGCACACCTTGCAGAGAGGGTATGTATTTTTTCACATTTATGTGAATATATACATTTGTCAAGTATGTTACAGTACTGTGAATATTTAGCAGTTTATCTTTTATGTGTCTTTCAGGAGTGGACTGGATGAATAAGATGATGTGGCGCTTTGTGAAAGGCGATGCCCAGTCAGCAGAAATTGACATGATCTGGGAGATCAGCAAGCAGATTGAGGGCCACACCATCTGCGCTTTGGGAGATGGAGCTGCATGGCCAGTTCAGGTAAAGGTTGAATTTAATTGAATTTAAATTAATTTGTCATTTAACATTTTATTTTAAAATAGGTATATAATTTGATTAATGTAAAAAACAAATATTGTATTATTTCATATTGTACAATATGATTATTAATCTAAACCAATAAAAAAGTTTTAACTGAAACTTGTATTTATTTCATTGTTCTCAGGGATTGATCCGTCACTTCCGCCCTTTAATGGAGAGCAGAATTGCAGACTTCAAACAGACACAGCAGGCACATGCTTGAAAGCTTCATATCTGCATGCTTTCTGGCTCATCCTGTCACCTATTGTTATTTAAGTAAAACCAACATGATATATGAACTGATATGTGAGCTACTGGCATCCAATCTTTGTTTCTCTTATGTTATATCGGGGGCAGTAAATATTACTCACCAAGTTCTTCGAACCTTAAAATTACCATGGTGATAGATTCAACATCATACTCCTGATTGAGGATGACGCATTAAAAAAAGAGTGAAACTGTTGCATCACTCATTTACAGTAACTTGTAGTTAGTTATGGTTGAGGTAATTATGTTAAATCCCATTCTGATGTTAATACAATTTTTCTTGATAAGAAAATCTTACACTGTATAAACACAAATGTGTGGAAATAAAGAGCCTAAAACTTGAAACAGCGTTTGTTATTCTCGGGTTAGAGGAGAATGTGTTGTTTGAACTTGGAGAAATGGGAGAAGGCAATATAAAGATCCGTTTTACAATCATTATGTTTTGTCCTGTTACCATATTAATAGCATAATTCTTTATATAAAATCTTTTATAGTGTTCACACACTTTTAATTAATTTATGTCTTTTCCACTAGTTCTTAATTTTTCAACAAAGTTAATGAGATTTCTGTGGAGGATTTCCATTGCAGTCCTTGGAATTATAAGATTCAAACAATTATGTTTGTATAAGTCTCTAACACTACGAAAAATATATTATCTTTACATGCCTGAACATAAATAGATAAAATAAATAGTTTTTTTTGCACTTTTCTTTTGTCTTTCTTTCTAGAAAATCACATGAGTATAAACTATGGAATTATTTTACTTATAGGAGTGGTTTCTTTTTATTTTGTTGTCATGAAGCTAAGTAGATCAGACTAGGCTATTTGCTATTGCAGACAGAGCATGCCAAAAAAAATTATGCCGATTATTCCTGGGTGTCAAAGGCCCTGTTCAGGTGGGCTCCTGAGATGCAGCCTGATCTGGACTATGCTAGGGTGGATAGGATGTGGTGGTATCCGCCCTTCCCATCTCTAACCTCAAGAGAAGAGCCAGAAATGGGATGCTACTTTGGACATGCATTGTTTCTCTGGATGCCACAAAAGCTATGGAACGTGAAACTGATTTGTCCACATTCGGACTGCTTGAAGGAAGAGCTCACGTCAGCAGGCCTGCATCAGGAGCTTAGGCAGGTAGTCGACATGGAAGGGTCATATTTCATGGAATCCTTGCATTCTTGCCTCACAGGGGGCCTGTGACATTAAGGTTGTTCACTTAAAGCGTCAGGGGCCCAGCATCAGCCAAATCCAGAAAAAACTGGAGGAACATCACACTGATGTTTGGTTGCAAAAGACTGTACCGAGCTTAATTCCTATATCGTTCAGCCTTCTGATGATGAACGAATACGTTACCTCAGCAGAAGTGAGTTGCCCCTCCACTGTAGATGAACCACGCGTGATGTAAAGGAGATCATAAAACTTCCATAAAAGATCATAAAATCATAAAAACCTTCCAGTGCTCATTTGGCTCTTTGATGGGGAGGCAGGATGGGACTAATCAGGAGTGCCGCTCTTCAGTTCCGATACAATGGAATTCCCAGAAGAAACATTTGCCTTGTATAGTGGATCAACTGTATGAACAGCCTGGAACACTGATGAAGGGAGGTCACCTTCTGCCAACCTACAAATGTTTTAGAAGTTCCACCTCCAATGAATCCTTCCACCAGCTTCTGAACTAGCTCACTCCAGGTAAATCAATTGTCAATCAATCAAAAGAAGAAAGATTACATACACTACCAAGCTAAGTTTGGAATTTATAATATATATATATATATATATATATATACATTAAGTAGTCTCTTATGCTCAAAGTGACACATCACAACTAGATAATAACCATAATAAAACAATATATCTATACTGCAGTAGCTCAGTGCTGCAATGACCTATGGGTTGGTAAGGTGGAATGAAGCGACTGCTGTGGCCACAGATGCCCTGCAGACACTTCAGTCCTGCGCTGGGGTTCTTCAAAAAGCTGTCAGCCAGCTCGAAGAGGAATTGCTTGGAAAAAATATTGTGTCTACTGTCAGTACATACAAGTAAATACAATGGTACATTAGAATTTTTTTTTTCTCATAGCTGAAGGGACAGTTCACCAAAAATACAAGCTTATCCACATGTCGTTCCACTATACAATGGAAGCAGTGTTATTTTATTATAGTTTGTATACTATTGTAGTACTTCTTTTATTTCTTGGTTTCCATTTTGCATTTTAACTTTAGTTTACATTTTTGAAAATTCATTTATAGTTATTATTTTTAATACGTATTTCTGTGTAGATTTAGTTTTCTGTTACATTTTTTTTTTTTTTTTACCATCATATGCTGCCAGGACCACGGAAGTTCTAAGCAGCCATGTATTATTATTATTTTTCTTTCTTGTTTTCTCGTTATCACAACTTATTTTTCTTGTGATCTGGACAATAACAAGTTGTTTTCTTGTGATCACGACTTATATTTCTCATGATCTCAACATAACAAAAGTTGTTTTCTCGTTATCATGATGTCTTTTTCTGGTAATCTCAACAGGTTGTTCTCTAAATTACACACCAGCGCCAACAGGTGGCAGTATAGAACTACGTTTGGGGTTTATTATATGAGTGCCAATGTCCTGCAGGGTAGATCCAACCCTGAAAAAAAACTCTCCTGCCCGTAGCTCTAGAAATTCTGAAAACTTGATTAGCTTGTTGAGGTGTGATTAATTAGGGTTGGAGGAGCTAAACTTTGCAGGACATTGGCACCAATGTTACTACGCCTGGCCTACTGTATGTCCATACTGCACGTGTTTGGAACAGAGGACCTCGTGATCGCTATGATTTGTGCAGTTCATTACTGATATTTAATTAGCTGATATATGTTAAGTGCTTGAATAAATATCATTAGGTTGAAATTGTTTCTGTTATCTTATGTTACTGCCACACAACTCTTCTGTTTCTCATGAACAATGACTTATGTGCATTTTTTATTTTTAATTTTATCATTAATAAATGGATATTAAGAAATATGATTTGTGTGTATAATTTATTTCAGTGATATTATACAGTGATATAGCCTAATCTTTTGTATTTCTAAATTTCTTTGTTAACCACACACATAACGCCAGCAACCAAACTTGTAACGCACATGATGCCACAGCCTACATGATCATTTACATATCTAAGGGGGCAGTCCAAAATTCTTAACGCTGCTCAATGCGTTAGAAAGTGTTTTAACTCAGTAAACACATTATAGCCCATGTAACGCACAAGACGAACGCAAGGATGTGAACACAGGGATGTGTTTTACTTACCCTATTTCTATGGGTGAAACGCTAAACATGCAACACACATTGCATTCTTATTATGGGTTTATTTGCTTGTCTGTACATAAAATGCTTTATTAATTATATTTTTTATTGAGTGATGTTTTAAGACGCATTGTGTTGTCCTTACAATGGGAGGAATAAATGCATTACGTTCTTATTACAGGCTCATCTTCTTGTCTGTACATAATATGAATAAATAATAATGTGTATAGTGAGGGGCAGTTTTGTCTTTTAGAAACACTCTCAGTTAATGCAGGTTGAGAATTTTAGAATGTCCCCATCAAGGTTGCGTTATTGATGCTACTGCATTGTACTTTCAAAATCAAACAATTATGTTATGTCAAGATCACGAGAAAACAAGAAAGAAAAAAATAATAATGCATGGCCGCTTAGAACTTCCATACAAAGGATGGCATTTGTACCAGGAAGTATTTGCAGAGATCAGAGGATATCCAGTGCAGAAAGTGCAATAAAGAGAGAATAATGTCAAAGCTTCGCCAGTATTTTGGCAACTCCTATTGCGAGCAGACTAAAACAAAACCCTTTGCTGTATGGAAGGCTGAACTGATAACGTGGGGTTATGAAAAGAAGAAGTTCTGAAGGTTGGAATCAATAATGATTATTGAGCTTCTTTTGTTTTAGTTTTTCTTATTTAACTGTATTTTTTCCAGTAGTTGTATGCAATGTTACATTTTTTTTGGTTCTTCTAATCGAAATATAGTTGCAGCGTGGCATTGGAATTGAACTGTTTTGTCCATATTAAACACTTCTGCAATTCACAATTAGTTTCAGGAAAAATATTATTTTTATTTATGCTGAAGGCCGCTTATCGTTTATTGCAGTTAAAACCTCTTAATAATTTTAATACGCCATACAAAACCAAAAACTGACACAAAGTTTAGCCTTGAAGAAGAACCTAACTGAATTATTATTTTAATTAGGATAAAATTGTTTGTAAAATGGGACACTTTTTGGGACAGAGTCTGGTTTCTTCTATCATTTTATACAATTTTAAATTTATATACAAACACAACTGTATAGGCTTAAAAGCTATTCAGAAGTTGTACATTATTTGAATAACAGAAGAAACTATAAAATTCTAAGTTTTTATAATAAAAAGATTTAGTTCATGCTTTGTTACCTTACTCAAGCAACACAAAGTTAAATTAAGTGATTAATTAAGTGTCACTGTATACACAGTATATCCTGTTGTAGCCATGAATATGAATAACTATGCAGTGAAAATATCAGTTTTAATATGACTAAATATTTCCTTTGATAAGTCTGAGTCTTCTATCGCCCTTATCTATTTGAACTACAGACATGCTTTGTAATGTACTTAGAAAAAAAAAAAAAAAACACGGTAGAAGATTTTTATTTTGTACAGAAGTAAAAACATTGCCTTGGCCCATGTGATGCTACAACTCAAGACCTTCAGATTATGAGACTGATGTGCTACCTACTAAGCTGGCGCCCATTGGTCATGGTAAAGCTACTAGAAGTGGCACAGTGATGCGAGTTTGCGCCCTGCTCAAAACCAGTGGTGGAATTTGTGGAATGTGTCCATTTGAAACTGCTGGTGCACGCGTGTTTCATCATGATTGTCCTCACTTTAATCAAATGTAAATTCGCCCTCTGTACTTTAATTTGGGCACTCTCTAACATAAACACTCTCGTGCTATGTATGTTTTGTTCATACCAGATGCTGGAGGGGGCTCTCCCACACAAAGTCCAAAACCGACCATAGAAGTAGACTACTAACTTGTGATGCCACAGAAAATCTCTTAGATAGACAAAAGGATCCAGCTGTCACTGGATAAAAAAAGCTGAAAAAAACTGATAAAATGTGAAGACAACAAACACAGGATTACTATAATACATACATGGTTGGTGTGTTTTTTTAAGTATTCTTTTTATAAAAAAGTATATAAATAACGCAGTGCTAACTGTCACATTTTTTACAGCATAGAAACTATAAATTATATTTATTCTGAATGTTTTATTATGCGTTTTACAGTTATGTAATACTGGAAGACTTTTACTTATGTGTTTACAGCTACAAATATGTGTAGATACAAATAGGCACAAAAATAATGTGAGGGTGAATATTAACAACGATGCATCACACACATGGTTATTATACATTTTAGAGACAACTTTATTGTTGGAGACAATTAAATTGACCTATAAAGCAAACATTAAGCAAATAATTTATCAAGATCAATTAAACGTTGGATTCTCAAAAGTATGCGAGGTTCACGGCATAGACTCTTTAAGAGATGTCCAGGAGTTTTGTTTGAGGCACTTAGTGGGGACAAAAAGAGATTTTTTAGCCTGTTTGCTGATGGGATTTGGGAAGAGTATTATTTTCCAAACCTGGCCAACCCTTTGTCAGCATTTATAAGGATTTCCAGCAGATCCAATTTTACTAGTTGTGTGTCCCCTCCTATCTATTATGGAAGATCAATATCTTCCATATCAGATACCAGTCGCGTTTGCGGGCAAACATGAAACAACAGACGCTGATATCGCAGCTGGCTGGTTCAGTATCATGTTTGGTTCTCCAGAATTGCTTGTGGGTGTAAAAAGTGAAAAGATATGCTTTAAACAGATGCTTACCGCGAGCGTCTCATCAGGATTTTCTAAGCTGACTGACTTAATGCACGCCAGTCTGTTGTTGTGGGGACATTTCCATGCCCCGAAACGTGACGCTGAACGAAACAAACTGTGATTGTTTGCTTGACATGTCGGTCAAACGGCCTTATGGGCGGGCCTTGGCCAAAGAAAGCTACTATGAATTCCAGACCTTCAGCCGTCAGTCGCAAGACTAGGGTAGCGATATACAGTAGAAGTGTACTGCGATGATCATGCTAGATATAATTTAAAACAAAATATAGTTTAAAAACTCCAGGTGTGGAGTTTGCTTTACCTTCCTGACTCAACGAGCAAAACATGCTATTTTAGCGCAAAAGGATTTGACAAATAGGGCAGTGTTAAAAAAAAATTATTAGAGACGCTGTAGTCAATGAGGTATACAAGGAATATTATAATTCAGAGGGTGGAACAGAGAGATTCCCTAAGGAAGTAAGATGAAGAAGATCAGGAAGACTCCAATGAGGAGGAAGGGAGGCCAGAACGAATGGCTAGAAATGTAACCCTGATTCCCCGTAGGGCAGGGGTAGGCAGTTTTGGTCCTGGAGGGCCAGTGTCCTGCGGAGTTTAGCTCCAACCCTAATCAAACACACCTGCCAGTAACTTTCTAGCAGAGGCGGACAATCCAGGGGCCAAAAAATAAAAGTCCTGCCATATTTTTGTTCCAGTCATGAACTCAGCAGTTGATTTCACCAGAGGAGGAACCAAGTCATTCCTTTTAAGACACAAGCAAGTCTCGAGACAAATCCCAAGTCCTCAAAGAGTTAAAGTTTATGAGATAATTAAGTGATGATTGATGATGATGATTGTGCATTAGTGATGAACACCTGCTGTTATTGAGAATTATAGACGGTAAGATGCTGATATTTTATTGGTTAAAAACGATGCCACCATAATTGTGGTCAGTGTTTGCTGTAGTTGAGGTCATGACTCTTGACGCATGGATTAGATCCAGCTCTGTAACACCTCATGTGCTGTTGAGAAGCAGAAAAGTTAGTGCAGGACGGTATCGTCATATGATGAAATACTCATGATTGTGATTGGAGATTATTATTTGGTTTACATACGTATATAATTTCTGCTTAAACAGCTCTGTGAAACAGCATGGCAGCAGCGCGTCTGCTTTAATAGAAACAGTGAAAGAGTTTTAAATCTATGTAACGCATACGGAAAGACCTGTATCTTTTAGACAAAAACAGACATCAAGAAGCAGCATATGAATCTCAACAATGGTAACTATCAACAAAATGCTTCATGCTGCAGTGCATGCTGGGTAACACCATGTTAAGAACTCCCATCATGCATTGCAGTATGAAAAAATATTGTCACCACTGTTAAGGATCATATGATAAGTGTTGATGTCTAAAAGTATGCACCTCCAAATATTTTTCTTTCATATTGACACATTATGGTGGTTTTTGAAATGTATTTTTCTGTTCTGTATCAGCAGAATGTTAATCAGGGATTCAAAGAAAGAATTGTTAACATCAAATTATTGATGTTCCTTTATCATGAATTAAAAGCAGACATCATGAGTTTACCTGCTACTTCAAGCTGTTGATTCAGCAATGCAAAAATGTTTGTTGTGAAACAATAATGCACTCGCGTAGAAGCAGTTTTTTCAACTTTACCAAAAGGCTCAAGTGCCTCACTAAAGCAAACACTGACCACAATTATGGTGGCAATGTTTTTTCCTCTTCTTTCAGTTGATTCCATCCCAGGCTGTGGCTGAAGTCAGTTGTTCTTATGTGTCTCTTTTCTTCAGAGATGTTGATATGTTAACAGCAAGTGTTCATCACTAATGCACAATCATCATGTAACTAGTCACTTAATTATCTCATTAACTTTAACTCTTTGAGGACTTGGTATTTGTCCTGAGACTCTCTTGGGTGCTTCTCAATATCCCTCCTCGTCTCCTCGGTCCTCTGTCCTCGATCCTATGACCCGGAAACTGATCGAGCTCAGCCATCTTGAAGAACATCTCAATTCTCTAATTGCACTGCAAGGAGGCGAGGATCGAGGAGGGAGGAGGCTTCATGAGGAGCGATCAGCGAGGATACACAGGTGTAAGTCTTTTATTGACTTAACGTGATGCACGTACAAATTCTCCTCCCCCTTCCCATCTGCTCCAAGTGCTAACCATTGGCAGAAAATTCTAACACACATAAATGTGAGTATTAAGCATGAATGTGGGTTATTTTTTGACAGTGCCTTTAATTTCGATGTATAATGTGTACTTTTCAGTTTTTCAGTTTTTTTTTCAGTTTTAATTATTATTATTATTATAATTATCATTATTGTTTACATGTACAAGACACAAATGTATTTAAAATCACAACTCTAGTACAGTTGCAGAATTATATAAAAGTACCAAAATTAAACATACTGTCATACTATAGCCTACTACACATAAAAACATTTAATAACTGAATAATATGTTAATGTTAATAATAACTGGTAATATAAAAAAATAAGAACAAATGTGGTCTTTTGTGGAGGTTGAAATGGTTACAATATAAATCATAATTATCTCTAATGTTCAAGAATCCCCATATGCAAGCTAAATCCAGCGGTGTAGAGTGATCATTACTTGACGACTTTTTGAAGTGACGCTAAAGGGTGCGAGGATATATCATTTCACTTGCTTCCATTCCTCCGTCCTCGCGTCTTTGCCCTGTGTCCTTCCCTCGCATCCTGAAGAGGTGGAGCTAAGACACGAGGAAAGGAAGCAAGGATGCACAAATAAGAAATGAGAAGCACCCTCTTGTGTCTTAAAAGGAATGAGTTGGTTCCTCTGATGAAATCAGATGCTAAGTTCAGGGGGTTTAGACAGATCAGCAGGGTCCAATGCTGGAAGAGCTGATGAGAAAAGATTAGGAAATTAACATGCTAAAGAAAGCTAAACTAAAAAATACTACCATGAAAGGAAAGTTTAGGGAGTTAGTGCAATACGGAAAACAAATGAGAGTTTCAGGTGATGCCATAGATGCACACATCTTAGCTGAATTCGGACTCCAGGGGGGACGACACTAGCAAAGACCCTGGAGGGATTAATTCCCAATTATAAGGAAGAATTTGAACAAGAGTGTTTTGAAGGCAAATGGTAGACAGTAGGAGCTTTATCAGCATGCCACGAAGTGGCAGAGAAAGCAGTAGAAGGGATACTGAAACATAAATTCCAGGGCGTGAAAAGAAATGCACTAGGCAGCGCTAGGGAGTTTCTCCTTTACGGCCTAGAAACATCTCTGAAAGTGCTAGAAATAATTCGATATATTCGAAAAACTGATATAATTCACTCTGACAAAGAGAAGTCAAAAGAACGGTCTAGATTGTCTGACCGTGATCGAAAGCCATATTACATATGGGTGAAACATGTGGAAACCAATGCACCTCTTCAAGCAGTGTAAACATGATGGGACATGGCAGCTTGTAATAAACTATAAAAATGGAAAAAAATATCCTAGAAAGATTTTCTAGGATTTAAACTAGGCAAAGAAATGAAAGCTCTAAACACTAGCACAAGACTCAGAAGCATTTACACTTGTTCTTAGGGACTTTGAATTACATCAGAGAGCTAATTCCAAAGAATTCACGAGAGGGTACCAAAACCAGGCCATGGAAATGGACCGAATAAATGGAAAATGCCAGATTAAATTAAATCAGGATGACATTAAACAGTGGCAAGTTACAACGCCAAGATGAAACTGGTAAAGAAGGAGAGGGAAATGATGCTAACTCTTTTATAGAGGAGGAAAATCACCAATTGTCTCCTAACTCACACACAGGAAAATACAATGAAACATTATGAAGAAAAAAGTACAGAAAGTATTTTAGCTACAGTAGCGAAATGTGTTACAGCTGAAAGCAATAGCCAAAGAGCAGCCCATTGTAATATTCTCCATGGTAGGGGAATTTGCTAAACATCTAGCAAACGTGGAAAGCTAAGAAATTCCACACAGGTAAGCCAATGGCCCACGCAGTGCTGTGGAAAAGTATGTTATAGCCAAACTCTTAGAAGAGGCTCACTGTTACCACCAAATGTAGCATACACCGCAGTTAACAGAGGCAGCTGTGGGGAATCAACAAGTGGACAAACTGATTGGAAGTTGTTTCAACATTTACACGATTAATTGAATCTTCTATAGCCCGAAAAATCAAATGCCCGAAATCACAGGCAAAACGGTACTCTTTTCTGAAAGACTGGGAACCATTGACCAGGTCAATCTAATACTGTACAATTAAAAAACAAGGGCATTCAAAGTAATAAAGATCTGATTAATACATCAATAATGGTAGAACAGGCTCTAATCTCCATAATAAATAAGAGGGGTTTGACAAATCTCAGGGTGTTATGGGGCAGAAAGCAACAGCTGTAAAATATGCTGTCTGTCCATACCTCTGTATGATGTGCACCCAGCTCTTTGGCATGCCCAGCCTCTCCAGATGTACAGAGAACAAGGGCTTGCAAGCTGAATGGATGGCACATGGGCAATCTTAGAAGCAAGGGAACAAAAGTCCATTTGGAGGTGAGGAGAAAAAAAGAGGGGAAAGAACGAAAATGAAAACAGAGAAGGAAAATGAGAAAAAAATGAAGAAAAAATTTAACCCATGTTTCATATTCCTGTGCGTGTTTTGGCAGGAAGAAGAGGGGTGTGTAGTGGACCTGCAGATCGCGCAGGTGAAATTGCGGCAGCCGGTGAAGACGCGGTTGTGTAAATCTAAATCATGTGCTCCCCAATAAATACACAGATTCCACTGAGTGAGTCGTGCTGCTGCCTTAGCTGAAAACATTTTGTGATAGGTGTAGAAATGAGTGCCTCCATAGGAGGACGAGAGTTCGGACATGATGGCGAGATTAGTTCTCGCCTCCCACGGGGAAAAATGAAGCAAATAATGTCGGTGTAGTGGGCAAAAGCAGTGGAGAATTCAGAAAAAGAAAGGGGGCGTGAAGGGTGGGTGGGAGAATTTTTGAGAATCAAAGAAAAATTGCCGCAATCCACCTGCCGATCTGCAGGATTTGGAGGAAAAAGGTGAGAGGAGGTGAAATAAATCTACATCGTTACCTGCTAAAATTTGGCTGCGGAGAAGGGGAGAGGCGATGGTGGGTTCGGAGATGAGAGCATTTGATGGAACTGGCAGGTAAGTGGCTGTGGAGAGAGAGAAAGGAGTGCGAGAGTAGGTGGAGGGGAGAGAGATGTTAGCAGAGGGGGTGCTAGAGAGTTCAGGTTGGAGGGGTGTAAGGCTAGAGAGCGTAGAGGACGAAGGGAAGGGAAAGTCCGTATGGGGGGGACCGGCTGGTTGCAGTTCTGTGGGAACAGAGAGAGAAAAGTTTGAGAAAATTGTTTGTAGTGCTTGTGGATGGAATGGTGGATGGTAGTGGAGCGGCTGGCCAGGTGGAAAAGAAGTTCGCCAAGGCTTGGTGGAGCTGGGTGGGAGAGATGCTGCTTGGACTGGGCTGACTTGGAGAATGGAGCTGGCGGAAGGTAAGTGCTGGCTTGGTTGTTGGCGGTGGGAGTCGGATGAGGGTGGTGGAGAATCTGGGTCGAAGTCAGCGGTGGGTCTCTGGCGTTGGGAGCGGCGGAGGGTTGAAGGTGGAGCAGGAGTAGAAAGGTTGGCTGTTTTGGCAGTTCTTTTGCGTGGAGGAGTGACTGGAGGTGTAGTGTCCGGTAGGTGGTTTTGGAGGAGGTTTAACAAGTCCTGTTTGTTGGCTTTCCGGGAAAATTGAATTTTAGCTGCTGAGAAGGTCTGGCGGAGAGAAATGATTGTCCATTTTCCTGAAGCGGAGCGAGCAGAGGTGTAGGACGATGCGGGAGATGATGGTGGAGGTCTTGCAGGTGGTGGAGAGCGGGAGCAAGCTCTCCTAGCTGGGGAGCTAGCAGGCCTGGTAGGCTGGCGGCCTCTGCTAGACGCCACAGCCTCTGGTAGTGGTGGGGGCGGAGCGGCGGCTTGCTGCGCGGCCGGAGCTTGACTTGGTTGAGGGCGAGGAGCGGGCTCCTCATGGAGGTAGTCGGAAGACTCGGACATCGTGGCTTTGCTTAGAACGAGCGTTCGTTTGCATAAACGATACGGAAGGAAGGGAAGCGGGAGCATTTGTAGTGGGAAGGTAGCATATGATTGGGCGATCGTAATGGGGAGGTAATGAGGAGATGAGATGCAACTGAATTCAGCCGCAGCTCCTCTCGAAACGCTGTTATTGTCAAAACAGTTGCTAGAGAAGCAGAAACAGATAGTGACTTATTCCCATTATTTAATGTATTTTAATAAGTTGAAAACACACTAAATGAATATTACATTAGAGTCTACTTGGATTATTTCATTCTCTCTCGATCACACACACACACACACACACACACACACCCACACACACTTAAAACACTGAAAAAGGAATGTTTTGTAGAGCTTTTTCTTATGCTACGTTTCTGAAGTTCAAGAGAGGTGAGCTTGGCAATGTGGTGCAGTCTTATCTTGAGAAACACAGACACAACCAATGTTGTGTGTTTGATAACGGGTTGAAAACTGTGTGTCCTCAAAAAAAATCCTCTGTTCCAATCTCCTCCCGGACGATGTGTGTGACACCTTCGGAGCATGATTTGTTGAAGATTGGCAGATCACCCTCTCTGCAGCTTATAAAAATAGCCTAATAATAATATTAGTAAAAATAATACGTTATATTTATATAGTGCTTTACACAGTGCTCAAAGACACTATATACAGGTTGTTCTCAAAAAATGTGCATATTGTGATAAAGTTCATTATTTTCTGTAATGTACTGATAAACATTAGACTTTCTTATATATTACATTCATTACACACAACTGAAGTAGTTCAAACCTTTTATTGTTTTAATATTGATGATTTTGGCATATAGCTCATGAAAACCCCAAATTCCAAATCTCAAAAAATTAACATATCATGAAAAGGTTCTCTAAACGAGCTATTAACCTAATCATCTGAATCAACTAATTAACTCTAAACA
>JAUYWG010000033.1:1162799-1181908 GCA_034779775.1 Enteromius afrohamiltoni
TATTAATAACATCCATAATAGTGATAATTCTCAATACTAAAGTAGCTTGTATCCATAAATGTAGCACATACACCGCTGCGTTGTGTACTGTGTGTCATTACAAGATGTTTGGTGATTCTCTGTGTGTGTTTTTACCTCCAAACGCTCCCAGCAGGACTTTCTGGTAGAAGGGCATGGGTCCCTGACCGCCGCTGCCCATCATGTCTCTGACCGTCTCATAGATGGCAAACCTGGTGAGAGAGTACGACATCTGCAGAGACGGAGAAGAGACTCATTAGCATGATGTGTTTATCTCATCAGCTTCAGTGGAAAAACTCATCCTAATCAATGTTTAGCAATTAAACACTGACGAACTCTCACAATTAACCAAAGATCTTTAAATGCTGACAGATTGTTTGGAGAAAATGTCCACCTCGTTTCCTCTCATTTTGTGAAATACAGAAAGTTAGAATGTGAGTGGATGAAGTCTACCGTACTGCTAATGTATTTTCTGCACGGTCATGATGAACGTGTGTGTGTTTTATCAGTCCTTTAGATCAGCTTCCATGCGTCACATATGCGGTTCAGCAGCTTTTGTGTACAAGTTAAACGGATGCACTTTCACCAAACAATGGGTGTCTTCGGGACTCAGATCACATGACCTCACTGACACTCAACTCAAGGCACTGTACGCGGGACAGTCATTAGAATCAATAGTTTCTCCAGTAGAGGACCTGACCTGTCTGCAGAGAGAAGCGCTGAGGCCGTTATAAAGCGCTAGCACGCCGTCGGTCTTCACCACGTGCATCGCCATGCCAACCATCCTCATCTTCACCTCCTGCTGCGTCTGCAGGTGCACCTGTCAGCATCATCAACAGAATTAGCATTACATCATCACATCAGCAATAAAACAAGTGGGCAGTTTTTTAAATATGCCTCTTTTGCTCACCAACGCTGCTTGGATTTGATCAAAAATACAGAAATATAAAGCAAACTACTATTCCAATTCAAAATAACTTATTTCTATGTAGTCTGTGCCTGTGATCAAAGCATCATTCCTCCATCTAATGTGACGATGTTCTGCTCAAGACATTTAAAACAGTTGTGCTGTGCATATTTATCATGTGTATATAAATACAAACATGCATGTATATATTTAAGAAAAATTGGAAAAATATCTTCATATATAATATTTAAAAAAAATAATATATATGTAAATACTGTACAAACATATAGTGTGTGTATTTATATATGGTTCAGAGACAAAAAAAGGTTTAATTATACATTTTTCCCCCTGATTTACACTGAAATGGCATTCAGTGAACACATTTTGTCAGGCATATTTATAACAACAATTTCTGACATATTAAAGGACTAATAACTTTCACCTCAAATACTAATTAGTTGTAATTTAACTTTTTATTTATTTTTGCCTATGCTAGGTTTTGACAGTTGTTATTAAGGATATTTTACTTTTTAAAACACAATAAAAAATGTAATATGCTCTATTTTTCTTTAATGCATTGTAATTTGTACAGGTCAGAATAAGCATGTTGTTTGAATTTTTATTTATTCTCCAAAAACCTTTTTAAAACCATAAAAGTAGACACTTTACTTCCAATTCATGTGCTGTCTATGGACATAAAATCACTTTTCTACATTTTTTATTGATGCAGACATCTTAACGTCTTTGACCCATTTACATAATAAATATACACACACACAAATATATATATATATGTTAATTTTGGATACATTTTACTTAATCAATTGAATGCATCCTGGATTAATAATAGTAGCTCCTGTGTGAGCAAAAGTTAGTTATAATATGCTCAGTTGAGCATTAAGTATCTGTTGCAACATGCAACATGCTGTAACAAAAACTGTATAAACACACACACACACACACTTTAAACAAAGGCCAACGGTCGCTCTCACCAGTGCTCCGACAATAACTTCACATGCACGTCTTTCTGCTCAAACACTATAATTATTTCCTAACGCAGCTGAGTGTGTGACTCAGAAGTCAATCTCAAGATCATTTACACGCGCAGATGTGTGTCTGAATCTTGTTTTAACACACAGACGTCTGAAAGTGACCGGGTAACCTTCAGACGCAAGTGCTCTTGGCTCCAGAGAGAGAGTGTGTGTGTGTGTGGTTTTCTAGTGCTTATCTGCGGCTTTTGTTTTGGTTTTAGCAGAGAGCGGACAAATCCAAGATAATTCAGTCTGTTATCACAGATAAACAAGAGAGTACTCTGATGATTAAAGGCCAGAGAAAGCAAACAGGACGAGCCATCGATGAGCAGACTGTTTAGTAACTCGCTCTCATTCTTTGAATTCATTCACTCGTGTCTCATTCACAGGCCACCTGATACTGGTCTATTGTGAAGCTTTAGAGGGGGAAAACCAAAGTACAACTAATAGCAGAGGTAAACTGAAGGACAAAGATAATCAAAGTCCGCCACATCGGACTCAACTGGACATGCGCGCACACACAGATGGCAGACATGTGCTGATCACACACACGTCTCTAACTCAAGAGGAATCTGGACAGAAGCACGCATGGACTGCCAGCTCTCGCTCACATACTCACGTATTTGATGTTATGTGTGATAGTGAAGACTGTACAGTTCCTGTTCCATTATTGAGAAGCACACAACGAGCTGATCCTAAAATACCACGGCCTTTAATACAGGCATACCTGTATGTTTATATGTGTCTCAGCACGCATCTGAAACACTTAATTATAGCTCTGGAAGACAATAAAGACACCGCTCCAGCTCCATTATAATGACTGGACGTGTTTCTGTGAACTAGAACAAGGTTCGGACTGTAGTGTCCTTCAGTGCGGTGTGAGGACTTTAGGAGCTGACCTCTGTCCTGTTATAATGTGATTACAGACTCATTCATTTGGTTTAATTACACAGGACATCACATGAGACTGGTCCTGACCCCAAACCACAAACTAGCATTGTGTGCTTGTCAATTGCTATTTATATGTGTTTAAATTAAATTAAAACGTATTTTTACACAATATTGAAATATTTAAAAACATTTGACAAGGCTGTATATAAGTCAAATGTTTTTCTTTTTTTATTATTATAACTAGTTGTTTTTTTTTTAATCAGACAAATATCTGATTTCACAGATTTTCTGCAGATATTGTTAAAATAAAATATATTATATTTACTGGATGTAAAATATTCATTTTAATTTGACAAGACTGTCAGTGTATTTTGGAATAGACAAACTAATCTAACCTAATCTGATTTATCAGACATAAAATACTCATCATAATTTGGAAAAGACACGTCTCATATCATGCTGATAGTGTTAAAATGGCCTTACAATTTCACAAGCCTGGTGGTAAATTTCTGAACAGAACTTATTCCATCTAGCCTAATGTGCTGCTGTTATCAAAATGATCAAACTATATTTCATTTACCAGACATTAAATAGCATTTTCATCACCTTCAAACATTATTTAGTGGATATTATATTATTACCCACTCTGTTTATGTAAAACATTCATTGCAATCTGACAAGACAGGTTTTAAAATTGCTAAACTCAAAGTTTTATTATTTTAATAGTTATATTGGGCATTAATTAATGCAATTCTCGCTATATAGGAGCAATATATAACTCTGATTTGTCCTTCGTCCTGCTCACTCAGACCCAAACACTGGTCATGCGTGTGCTCTGGCAGGCCGCTGATTTGTCTCTCCAGCTTCACATCAGTCACCAGAAGTGTCTCACCTTGACCAGGTCCAGCGGGTGCGTGCAGCAGGCGGCTCCGCACGACGCGATCCCACCGAAATACCAGCGCGACATCCGCTTCTCCGCCATCTCTCCGGTTATTGTAAATGTCTCTGTTTGTGTCCGGGTCTACCCTGATCTGCGCACTGCGGACCGACTGCGTGGATGATCTCGCTAATCTTCAGCGAGGTCGCGAGCGCACCGGTGAGCACGAGACATCCCGAATGCGTGGCGTGCGTGACCGGGGCGCGCGGATAAACAAAGTTCACGAGCAGCCAATTGCTCGCGCGGACTGTGGAACGGCCTCCCGGTGAGCGAGATCCACCTCCTATTGACACACGCGCATTACAATGCACGTAAAAAAAGACAGAAACATGCTTCTGACCGCTCGGCGTTCATTGAGCGCGAGCTCGGGACTCTTAAAGAGACAGCGGCCTGTGGGATGCTGGGCAGAGAGCGCTGAATTAGCGCACTGTCACTTTAAGAATGAACACTTCCTCATTTCACGCAACTTCTAGAGACTGAGCTGTTGTGTAAAGGTTTAGTTAGTCAATAAAGTTTGTTATTGAGATATCCCCATCACACTGACTGAATCTCAATATAGCCTAAATCGGCCTTCTATTGAGGCATGCATTGTTAGGACAAGACGCTATTTGGCCGAGATAAAATTATTTGAAAATCTGTAAAAAAAAAAATAATAATAATAAAAACAATTATTAAAGAGAAAGTCACATCTGAAGATGTCCAAATTTAGATTACTAGACAGAAATTATGTTTTGATATAACTACGGTAGGAAATTAGGAAAATATCGCCATGAAGCTTTTACTTATCCTATTAATTCATGGTAAAAAATAAATAAAAAAATAAAAAAAATTAAAAAATAGATTTTTTTTCTCTTCCCAATAGTTACAATGTATTGCTTGCTATTGCTGCAAATAGAGCCTTCTCGTTTGTTATGTGCTCCATGGAAAATACTAAATAATATATAATAGTATATAATAATCATAATAATTTATATTAGTCAATCTAAAATGAGGACAAAATAATAGGCCCAATAGTAACAGCCAATAGTAACTAGTCAATGATTAATCATTATCCTTATTTTTTAACTGATGGTACTGGTGCTAGTACGCTATTGGAATTGAATCTGAAGAAACAGATTGAGGAAAGTATGAATTGAATTAAATGAAAAAAAAAGAAAAAAACAACAACAACGACAACAGACATTTCTATAATTAAACCGTTGTAGACTGGAAAGGTACCATCAATACAGACAAAGTGCCTTAATTTGAGAGTGTGTGATCTTGCTTGGGTTTGACTGTCTTCTTGTGGACAGCTACAGTAATGCAGGGGTCACTAATGCCTCTGAAGTATAGATGCTGATGAATTCCTCCTCCTCTGGTGGTGTCTGTTTCAATACGGAGCTTCTGGAGGAGTTCAGTGGAGCACTGGCTCATATTCCACACATCCTCCAGTATATTGACATCATCACAGCAACAGTGGACACTCTGTTTATTGTCTCTGTCCTGTATTCTGCTATTGTGTCATGTGACCCCTGCCAACGCATTAACACACGCATGCAATGCATGTCCAGTCAACACACATCAACATGCTGTCAATTAGGTTTATTAGACAAATGATACACAGTAACACATCAATAAAAAAATTGTCATTAAATGATCATTAATTATACTGAGCACTAAAATAGACATTAACACATTATGTAAAGCTGTGATACAACAACAACACCAGAGTAACCTAATACCTTCATATAGCATGCAAACGATTCTTCAGGAGTCAATGTAAGTTGCTCAGAGCGTGGAAATGTATTCAAATTAAGTATTTGAATGTACGAGAGATTCCAATTCCTTACTGCAATTGGACTTCTTTAAAAAAAATGTTGACATACACCATTATGTCGTTGTAAACCAATGTTATTCATTCTAGCACACAAAAGTAGAAATTCTGAAAAGGTATCGGGCAGCTCTTTTCCACACAAAGACAAACTGTCAGGTTCTAAAAAGCATTTCTAAAATGTCATAAGAATATCATAACAATGTTTATGTGAGTTGTAAATAAGATGTTTATGAGGTTACACCTATGGGAGACCTAAATGTTCATGAGAATGGCCAAATGAAAATAAAATAAAATAGCTACATGAAGTATATGCAAAAATTATTCCTCGGGTTCCACAGAAAAAATAACAGCAGTTTTTGAATGGCGTAGCCTAATAGTGAGTAAAGTTTACAGTTTATCCAAGTCTTTTACACAAACACCTTCTCGGGTTTGCTCTCTGCTGTGGAGGGGGGGTTTCCTTTGGGGGCTTTTCCAAACACAGGCATGGCTGGAACTCCAGGGGAGGCGGAGCCTAAATACAGCATAACCCCGCCCACCAGCATCAGCAAGGTCACGACCCATCCAAGGTAGAGTGCCGGTCCGAGTTCTCGTTTGAGCGGGGCGGCGACGTTCGGGTCGTAGAAATCACGTATCACGATGTACGCAGTCCAACACACCGGCAAAAAAAAGAAAAACGCAGCGCTGGTGAAGAGCACAGAGCTGACCCGCACCAGCCGGGCTTTGGCCTCGTGTGCGTTGCCCAGGCATCGCGTGCACTTGAGCCCGGTCACGCTGAGCATGAGCGCCATCAGACACAGCAGCAGCGACAGCACGCACAGGCAGCGGCACGTCTGGAGGGAACCTGAGAGCGCGAGGCCGGAATCGTACACTTTACACTGCAGGCGGCCCAACTGCGACAGACACGACATCCACAGCCCCTCCCACAGCACCTGAGACACCACCAGCTCGTCCCCCACGAACGCCGACACGCGCCACCAAGGGGCGGCGCAGACCATGATCCCGAACGCCCAGCCTGCCACGCCCAGGACTAGCCCCATCACCTGAAGACCCGTGTTTGCCATGACTGTTCGTCAACCGATGATTGATTCACTCTGGAAAACACAATGCATCGTGCATGATCTACACAGACATTAAAGTTTACTGTTAAGTTTTACATCAGTTGACTTAAAGCCACAGTCCATACAGTATGTTTTGCCTCTTTGGAATCGAATCTAATGTTTTGAGGTGTATGTAGAGCTATCTGTCAGTCACTGTATTGGAGTGAATCTTAGTAATCACAGATTCTAGCGGCGTGGAATATTTGACCCAAAAAAGAATATATATATATATATATATATATATAATGAACAAGTAATTAACAAGTCTGCCATGTTTGTTCTGACCAACTGAGGGGAAAAACATTACAAATGTTGGTTAAATCTATCTGTACATCAGTCTGTGCAGTTTGTAATTGTTATACTTTATTCTCAAATCATTTGTGTTAACAACATCACCACTACGTGACTCTGTGTATTAGCCTGTGATTTTAGTTTATGTGCGGTCTAATCTCTGATTGCCATACTATTCGAATTTCATGTTAAGAACCCAAAAAGCTAATTATGCTTCCTTCGACAGGTGCGAAATACAGATTGAGTGTAAATCCAGGCTATCTGTAATCAGATGCACTTTTAAAACTGGAATATAATTTCATTTCATTTACATGTTTCATAAACACATCATTATTTCTGGGTTACAATCCACCATCTAAATGATAAATTTAATTATTCTTGCTGCTGTAAGAAAAGTCTATAAATCATCCTCCTCCTGCAAGATCCTCATAGTAGCCGGGATGGCTTCTTTAACAATTAAATAATTTGACATATTGTATATATTTTGTTTTTTATGAAATAGAATCTTGTTGTGGTTATAAGTCTTACCCTGCTCACACAAGCAATAGCCAACAACACATTGCATTTCTAATCATGTGTATTAATCTTTGTTAATCTTAGCTGATAAAAATGTTAATTGTTCATTCATATATGTCTTTAAACAATATTAAAAGATATAACTTTAGGTTTTAATAATGTATTGGTAAATTATATTTCCATCAGCTTAGATGAATACATGCTCTAGAACTGTGAACGTGTTTTAATAACTAATATTAACTATTGAAGCTATTTTTTGAAATGTTACCAAAATCTCTGCACCATTTAAGAAACAAAATTCTTATTGAACAAACTAAAACTGACAACTTTAAAAAAAAGTTTAAAAAAAAAACAATGCAGAGGTTTTATTCTAATAAATAATTTTGCGAGATTTCTTCAGTACTTACAGTGTCTGAGGAGCGTCTCTGTGTGTGTTGTGCTGTTGTTGGACTCTCATCTGTGTTTGTAGAAACGTTCTCTTTGTTCTTACATGTGGGAGTAAATCAGCATCTGAGCGACGGACAATATCATCTCAATTATGTCCACACACACAGCATAAATACAGCATGCACTTATGCAAACGCCCACACACACACACACAGAAAAAGAGAGAGCCACAGTCATGCAGACACATACAAGCACACCACAAACACATGCACTACTGTACTGTATATTGATAAGAAAGCCACACTGCAACTAATAGACCATTAATATGTTTTAATAAGCAGTAGATGGCAGCATAGCAGAGTCATGAGAGACCATTCAAGACCGTTATTATTGTAAGAACTAACTGTACAAGTGGTTTGCATAAGCCTCATGCTACTTACCATTATTTTGATTATTCATATGAATTATTTTCCTGCTAAATTGTTACTATTCACTTGCAACCCCAAACGATTGCAATCAATTTGTTCCTGGCATTTTAACTTGCTAACCCTGCCCAGTTTTAGGGGAAGTCAATTTGAAGATTTATTTGCAAAAAACTTTGGTTTTACACTATTATAATAAAAAAATATGTATTTATATCTTATATGTTATATCTTTATGTTATCATGTTTTTATTGTGTGTGCTTTGTTAGTACAGTTGATGATGTTTGTATGAAAAGCAGAACTTTGAGAACCTCGTCAATCACTGCAGAGGACAGTCTCATGTAATCTATAGTAAAAGTGACATTATTCCAACTCACATCACAACACTTCTAGAAAAGACTGATGAAATCATCAAACACAGTGATGGCCAGCATTATTACGTTCACATTTACTTAATATAGCCAATAAGACACAGACAAGAAAAGGTACAACAAAAGAAAGAAACAAAAATGCGCAGGGTTACAAAATGACTCTACAGTTTTAGAAAAAAAACAAGTATGGAAAAAGAACAATCCGAATGCTTGAAAATGAGCAGAAACATGCATTGCTTTGTTAAAATATCATGACATATTTCATGAAAATTAAATGAAACTTGTTACTTGTTTTTTGTCTGATCTCACACAGAGTCCATAGACATACAAAACCTGCCGGGTGCACAGATCTCAGGATCGTGATGGTGGGGAAAACTGGAGCTGGAAAGAGTGCAACAGCAAACACCATCCTGGGACAGAAGGTGTTTAAAGAAGAATTATGTTCTGAATCTGTGACTAAAAAATGCCAACAACATCAGCAGACAGTGGAAGATCGAATCATCTCAGTGATTGACACTCCAGGACTGTTTGATACGACAATCAGTGAAGAACAGCTGAAGAATGAATTAGTGAAGTGTGTAGAAATGTCTGTTCCTGGTCCTCATGCACTTCTTCTGGTCATCAGACTAGATGTGAGATTCACAGATGAGGAGAAAAACACAGTGACATGTATTCAGGAAAACTTTGGAGAAGAAGCTACACGTTACACCATCATTTTGTTCACTAGAGGAGATCAATTAAAAAGATCAATAGAGGCGTTTCTTACACAAAACATGAAGATTCATACGCTGATTCTTGATGTCCGTGTGTGCCTTAAATAAATGTTTCTCTTTTTTTGAGTATCAGAACAGCTAAAAAGATAATGTCAGAAAAATGTTAAGCTGTTTATTAACAAGCCTATAAAGAACACGCAATGCAGATTATTGTCTATAAATAAGTTCAATGGTACAACAAAATCATCATCACCTGATGAGTCTTGCTGCTGGTTTGTCTGGCTGTTATAACTCAGATACAGCAACCAAAACAACATTTAATTCTATTAATATAAGGGTCAAGAGCCCAGCGAAAGCACACACTGACACTGGAAGGGTGACACAAATTGTGATTTTCTCCTTATAAAAAAATGTTTTTAAAATATAACACAAGTTGGTTGTGTGGAACTGAGGGTGCATGATTAAATAACTGAGTTAAGTAAGTTCAAATAATAATTTTTTTGAGTGTATACTGTACCTTCTCTAAGATGATTATGGAGATTGTCCGCCTGTCCGGCACGCTCTCAGTGTTGGGAGTCGTGATGCGGTGTGTGTGGGTTGTACACACCATCCCTGAACCTTCTACCTGTATGAGGATCCCTTGTCTTGGACTCCACCTTAGCTCTTTGACCCAGTGGCTCCACCATGGCTTCTAAGTGATGTTAATGAATTAAAATGGAAAGAAAAAGAGATGCTGCAAAAAAGGGGTGCAGAGTATGTTCTGTTTTATTATGGTATATATTAATACATACGTTCTCACAATGTTAATGAACAAAAACAGCTAATAAATAAGTGTCCATTATTAAATATATTCACATATTAATGCGTTGGTGGATTGGAGCAGCTTGGAGAATAAAAATAGCTTGTCAACTTTCCACTGTGTAATTATTGGAAATAGTAAAAGGCCAAATGGACAATGAAAGTGATGTAAAGTCATGTACTGTATATCATTGTGAAGTCATTCAGTAAGTATTTTAGGACACAGCAGCTTCCCAGCCAGCACACTTATGTGGGGCCCAGATGGGTGTCACCTGGGCTCTCTAACTGGGGCCCAGCCAGTTTTGTCCTCAGTTTCCATGTTGGCCCCACATGGGTCAGCCCACATAAAACAATGAAACGAACACTGCTCAGTATGCATACTACAGAGTGCTGTAAAATAAGACACAAGCAGCACTGCAGTTTATTGGAACAATACAATGACAAACCACGTATTCAGAAAAACAGATCGACTCTGAACATACTAATAACACACTAATAAAAACATCAAGAATAAAAGAAAATTGTATTAATAAAAGAAAGACAATTCTGCTCATAATTTATTCATTTCGCAATGCATGATGGGAGCTATTGATGATGTGTGTGTGTGTGTGTGTGTGTGTGTGCCACAAAAACTGTTTTGTCTTTTTGGGTCCAAGAATCAGAAAGAAATTCCTTCAAAATATGTAACAAAAACAGGATGTTTAGCTGCAGTCACAAAGATGGCCTTGTCAACAAAAGATTGGTTGTAAAAACTGATTTTCTTTGTTGATTCTTCTTGTTAACATCAGGTGTCTTCAATAATAGTCAATCATCAGTCAATTAATCACCAAATAATCAAGTAAACGGCAGTGCTGCTTGTGTCTTATTTTACAGCACTCTGTAGTATGCATACTGAGCAGTGTTACTTTCATTATTGTATGTGGGCTGAACCATGTGGGGCCAACATGGAAACTGAGGACGAAACTGGCTGTAGAGAGCCCAGATGACACCCATCTGGGCCCCACATAAGTGTGCTGGCTGGGTTGGTAGGTGCAAGGAGCAGCCAGAAGCAGAATAAATAAATAAATACAAAAATAAATAAAAATTCAGTGTAGTTCAGACTGTAAAAGGTCAAATCAGTGATCAACACTCTGTTTTTAAGTCAGTGAAGTACAAACAAAGAACAAAACTCAGTGAGCTGAGTAGTAGTACAGTATTTATTTAATTATTAGAATTCATACAAAAGTTAAATACATCTTATTCTAAAGTCTTATACAATCTCCCCGAGTTGGACACAAACAACTTTTCTTTTCTTTTTTAGATTAGATTTTTCCCACATTTGTATGCATCTACCTTTCTTGGGAGATATATATTCCACCCTTGGTCTGATTTGTGACCTTTGAAACGGTCTAATATGATAAAGCACTGACGCACACAGATAGATTATAAGATTAAGTAAACATTGATAGGTCACAATGCAGCCAATGTGTGAGGACGGCATTGTTTTACACACCTGCCGAGGATAGAACGCAGGAGTCACAGAGTAAACAAGGCTAACAAGGAACACACAAAACGAAACCAAACCAGACAGAGTACGTAACACTGAGAAAGTGTAGACACATTTCTTGTGTCAGGTTGACACAGACTTTGAATCACAACAACGGCATAATGGCATCAGCATATCAAGGTTAGTGTAAATTGAATAACTTAATGTGATAAAGTTATACAATACTTAAAAATGAACTCTGTACTGTGCTTTCTGTTTGTGGTAGTTGACAGCGCTAAGTAGATATTAGAATATATCAGAAAACCTTCAGTAGTACTCAGTGACCATGTTACAAGCTTAAATTCAGTTCCTTGAGAATGTGAATGTCTTTTAATGCCTTTTATAAAATATAGGAAACATACAGTAAGACGTTTAACACACAGTATGATGTTAAATAATGGTGAGGTTATGTCACCTGTATTCTGTTTCAGGAAAAGGAATGTGGTACAGCTGGTGAAATGCGTCAGTCTCAATATCTGTATTTACACAATGTTAACTAACCTGATTTACTGAAATGACACTATTGAAATCAATGTATTGTCTTGGTGTTCACACCAGTCTATTTGAAGCATCTTGGAGATGTCCAATATTCTGTGGAACATACAGCTAACAATCAACCTAGTTGGCTAGTTAGTTGTTTAAATAGTTATTTTACATATAGCTTGTTATTTGGTTTAGTTAGTTGACAATTTACTTTATTAGTGAACTGACCTACTTACCACAAATGACCAATTGGAAAACCCCATTTCTCTTAGTTAACAGCCTTGTTTCCATCCATTAATGGGTGGAGGAGGGATGCACAAATGGCAAGGTGCGGAAGGAAAGAGAATGGGGCTATTTATAATGGGTAGAAGGGGTTTTGCTTGGGCAGGTGTAATGAGGAGATTGCTTAGGTGATGCAGTGCCAGCTGTGATTAATCGACCACGCTCCTCTCGAAACTAGTTTATTTGCAAAAACGTAACTTATTTTATTTATTTATCCTATGTCTGACAACCAATGGTCACTAAGCCATTATTGGATTATGCTACATTATCCAATTATTTACAGAAACACAACTGATACAAATTTGAAGTATCGATATAGAATGTAAAGTATGCGCTAAAGTTAAATAAAAAAATACTGTCAACATTTACAAAATTTTATTGATAATTTAGCATTTTCATCAGCTATATCTGTAAAAAATCTGCGCTAAATATTTTTTCATAAAAACTCCTTGGATGGAAACCTGGCTACTGTCACTAACTCATGGACAAACAAATGGTTGTCTTAGGATATATAACATATTATAAAGTTATTTACATTTAAGCAGTTTAATATGAAGAGGCACTCAAATGTTAGTCTCAGCCTTGGATGTCATGTCCACAGACCTCAATATATCAGTCATGGAACTAAAAAGTATAAACACTTCAGAAGTTTTGAAGTCGTCGGATTGGTTGAATTAATTTCATTTTCATTTCTGGGACATGTGTGTGTGTGTGTTGCATTCTTTACTGTTCCACCTGGAAACAAAGTTGCTGTGACGTAAAACCCCCTCACGAAGGAGAAGAAAAGGTTGATCCTTAGCCAATGACCATGCATTTCAGACTGAAACTACCTAAATGTAGACCTGGCTGTTTTTGACCTATACTGTACATGACATGAGACATTTGCTAATTATTTACCAGGTATTTAGGTTTTGCGAATTAGCACTGACTCAGAGATAAGTTACCTTACTAAAGCACAACATACCATTAACATTCTGCTTGAACTGGTGAAAATGGTAACTTAAAGAAATAGTTCACCCTAAAATGAAAATTACACTATACTCAAGCCCAAGCCATCCTAGGTGTATGGCTTTCTTCTTTCAGACAAACACAGTCAGAGTATGACAAAAATATTCTAGCTTAACGTAAATAACTGACTTTCCTTTTCTTCATCAAATCTGGTTGCAACAAGCTTGTTATTTTAATTTGGTTATTAAGACACAAGTTTATTTAGGTAGAAAATTTTAGTTCAGCCATCCCTTCTGAGTGAACACTTGTGCAGATGCATGTTTTGAAGCACTGGATGGATGAATAATTTGCATTGTACAGAAGTAACCTTTCTCCACATAAGTTACAAAATGTCTGAAAAAAAACTGGTGAAATAATAAAGAAATATCTGTGGGGGAAAAAAATCAAGAACTCTAGAAAATGACATGATCTTTTTGACAGCAGGTGATTCACGTGATCTGAGGATTGTGCTGTTGGGAGTCTCTGGAGCTGGAAAGAGTTCAACAGGAAATGCAATCCTTTGTCAAGAGGTGTTTAAAGAGAGCAGAACCAGAGAAAGCGAGGAACAGAGAGGACGAGTAGAAGACAGAAACATCTCCATCGTCGACACTCCAGGATTCTTCAGCACTCATCTGACTGATGAAGAGTTGAGGAATGAAATGATGAAGAGTGTGTACCTCTGTTATCCTGGTCCTCACGTGTTCCTGCTCGTCATCAACCTTGAGACCTTCAGAGAGGAGCACAGAGACATTTTGGAGCAAATTCAGGAGAACTTTGGAGAAGAAGTTTTGAAGTTTACAATGGTGCTGTTTGTTGGACGGGAAAAAATTCCAAATAAAAAATGGAAACTCCTGATGGATAGCAGACAATTTCAGGATCTGGTAAATCACTGCAGAGGACAGTATCATGTAATCAACAGTAAAAATGACATTATTCCAACTCACATCACAAAACTTCTTAAGACAATCAATGAAATCATCACACAGAATGATGGCCAGCATTATGACATTGACATTCACTTAGGAGAGCAAATAAAGAGAAGAAAAGAAAAGATAAAAAAAGAGAAAGAAACAAAAATGCAAGAGACAAAGAAGCAAATACAAATACTGCAGGAAGTGATTCATATGCACAGCGTAAAGGAAAAAAACATAAAAAGAGTTCCTCACAAAATTAAGAATAATGAAGAAGAGGTGGTCAAACAATTAGCACAATCACAGAAAAACTTATTTGAACAAAAGGAAGAAGCAAATACAGTCCAAAAACCAAACAAATGCTGGAAAGCAAGTGGAACAAGAAAATGTGATGAGAAGAAACAACAGGCAGAGACAGAACATCATCAATCCCTAGCAGGTGAGACGTTTTATTTCACTTTTTTCCAAATATCATGACAAAAGTCTAAAAAACAAAAAATAATGAATAGTTTACTTTTTCCTGCTCAAAAACTGTTTTTCTGTTGCTCAGTCACACAGTTCACAGAGAGCAGACGCACAAAACCCGGGTGCACAGATCTCAGGATCGTGATGGTGGGGAAAACTGGAGCTGGAAAGAGTGCAACAGGAAACACCATCCTGGGACAGAAGGTGTTTAAAGAAGAATTATGTTCTGAATCTGTGACTAAAAAATGCCAACAACATCAGCAGACAGTGGAAGATCGAATCATCTCAGTGATTGACACTCCAGGACTGTTTGATACGACAATCAGTGAAGAACAGCTGAAGAATGAATTAGTGAAGTGTGTAGAAATGTCTGTTCCTGGTCCTCATGCACTTCTTCTGGTCATCAGACTAGATGTGAGATTCACAGATGAGGAGAAAAACACAATGACATGGATTCAGGAAAACTTTGGAGAAGAAGCTACACGCTACACCATCATTTTGTTCACTAGAGGAGATCAATTAAAAATATCTATAGAGGAGTTTCTGACCCAAAACAAGCAGATTAGAGAGCTAGTAAAACAGTGTAAAGGAGGTTATTGTGTGTTCAACAACACAGGTGAAGACAATCAATCACAGGTCACTGAACTGCTGGAGAAGATCGACAGAATGGTGATGAAGAACGGAGGAGAGCATTACACAAATGATATGTACCAGGAAGCTCAAAGGAGAACAGAGGAAGAGCAGAGGCGTAAGAGAGAAGAAGAAGAGAGAAAAGCACTGGAAGAGGAAGAAAAGATAAGGGAAGAGGAAAGAAGCAGGATGGTGAATAAAGTTAAAAATGTAGTGTTAATTGGAACAGGTGTGGTAGTGGGTGCAGGAGCAGCAGTTGCGGTTGGTGGAGGGACGCTTGGTTCTGCTGTAATCTCAGGAGCAGCAGTTGCTGGATCAGCAGCTGTAGTGTCTGCTGTTAAAGGAGCCACGCTATCTGAGGCTTTAATGGAAGGAGCTAAAGCTGCTGGAAATGCAGCACTGCGCTCTGTTACTGGTGGAGCATCACTGCCTGGAACTTTAATGGAAGGGAGGAGGAAATAAAAGACACCATAATTCTTGATCACATATTAAACACTAAATCTGCAGCACACATATAAATAGTAAAAGTAAAAATGTTCTCACTGACATAAACACATTCACAAAGCATGTAACCACAACCTAACAACAAGGTCTACACTTCACCAGAATGGCAACTTCAAAAATCAACCTAAACTCTCTTAATTGTCAAAATATAATTAAACATATACAAGGTCTTTCCTTTTACTAAAAACTAGGGCCGGGACGCCCTAGTTTAGATTAATTGAATGCACAAAAAAAAGTGTGTTCAATTTTTTTACGCATTTTAATCGCACTAATTTTTGCACCGTGCAACGTTTCTCACTGGATGAGTTTTGGCGGAACGGTTATACTGGAGCACCAACTAGGGTTTGTAATGTTCTGAATGTAACGTTACTTGAAAGTAAGGATGAGCCAATCTGTTAGCGCAATTTGTCAGTAAAGCCGGTCCTGTAATCAGCAGTAAATGCCATCAGGTGCGTGATTTCACATAGAGCCCTTAATACTACACACACACTGGTTTGCGCAGCTTGTCAATGAACAACGGCTGTGTGTAGTATATACGGCTCAATGTGAAATCACACACGGCACAATATTGGTCTATTGGATTTGCTTGAACAAAAATAAACAATATTTTGTTGCTTAAGCTTATGTATTCAGTCATTATTCAATGGTATACTAAAAATCCATGAAAAAACTTACTTCTCACTGTTCTCAGGTCAAATATTTATATGTGATTAATTTTGATTAATTAAAGGCTCTAATTAATTAGATACATTTGCAGGCCCAACACAAATGGTTTAAATTAACTTAATTTTTTACAAACGTGATTTCATTTAACAGAATACAATTGGGCGCAAATGACTACTGAAAAATGATGTGTGTTGTTTTAGCTTATTTTATTCAAGTAAATTATGCAAACAACTAGATGATGACCATCATTATTATGAAACGTATTTTAAGCAATAAAGAGCAGAAAATAAAAAAAGAGGAAGCAAAAGACGGCAGGATAAAAAGAACAGCAAATAAAAACAGCAGGAAACAGCTAGAATAAAGTAAAAGAGCACATGTCGTATCTGAAAATAAAAGTTTCAGTTCTGAAAGAACAAACATTGATAAAACTGAAGTACATGAAGACAGGCAATATAGAGTTCAACAGGAAAACAATAATGATGAAGAAGAGGTGGTCAAACAATCCCAAAAATCACTGAGAAGGCCATTCGGGAAAAGAAATCAACAGAAACTGAACGAATGCTGGAAAAACAGTAAATGGGACAAAAATTATTGACAATTCAATTCAATATCGTCACAGTCCGCTGGAAATGCCAGGGATGGCACTTCAGTGCCCAGCAAACTCTCTTGTTTTATGTCTGTTTTCATTCAGGGGACTCTCATCAATGAACTCAAGTCTCCACCCACTCGTTTGCTGTCTAGGTACTTCATTGTTGGTCCACCCCTTGATCTACATTCACATGTATAAAACCCAGATGTGTTTGTCTGTCTCCACGGTCCATTGCACTGTCAGCCTGTCTAGTACTCCTACCTGTGTCCTCATTGATTGTTTCTCTGTTTTGATTTATTGTTGCTGACCACTGCTCATGTTTTGGATTATTGCTCCCCTTGGACTCTGTTTACTAGTTGTTTCGACCCAAGCATGGACTCTGACCATTCTTCTGCTTTGCCTCTGCCATTATTGTTTACCGGTAATGACCCAGCCTGTCTGTCTTTGTCCTGTGCTCAATAAACACTCTGCATTTGAATTTGATGACAAATGTAAACAAATATGTGACAAATATATATCTATTAATTATTAAAAAAAAACTAATTCTGTGGTAAAGCAGTCTGATTTCATACAGAAAAGGCAAATAAAACCTGCTGGGTACACGCATCTCAGGATGGAGATGACGGGAAAAACTGGAGCTGGAAAGAAGAAACTAAGTTTTTGATGAAGATTTTTTTACTGAATCTGTGACAAAGAAATGACAACAACAAGCAGATTAGAGAGCTAGTTAGAGGTTATCATGTTTTATTAACACAGGTGAGGACAATTAATCACAGGTCACTGAACCGATCGAGAAGATAAACAGAATGGTGCTGGAGAACGGAGGAGAGCATTACACTAATCAGATATATAAGGAAGCTCAAAGGAGAACAGAGAAGGAAGAGAAAAAGCAGAGAGACGAGTACCTGAGGTAGTCCATAGTTCATAGTTAAAACACAAATATTCCTTGAATTAAAAATAACCTTTATCACTTTATCTTTTTGCAAAGGGCTGAACAACAGAGATTTACTAGATAAAACTGAGGGTGAAATTATATTCCTTTATCATTTGTATATTATTAGAAGTAGAAGGTTTTTTATTTATTCACCAATCCATCAAATACTGCGTTTAATGTGACATCTGCATTAAAAATCCATTGTCATGATTGGATTCTGGAATTCACTACACATAACGTAAATCACAAGCCTTTAACTTTAACCTAAATGGGACATAACTGTGTCTGCACAGAGGGATGCCTAGGTAAACATGTTCAGTGTGTTTCCTCTTTTTGTAACTGCCTTGCAACCAGTTTTTGCAAACTTGAGAACAAATAAGCGTTTGTCTTTTCTATATTCAAAGTATTCCATATTGCCAGTTTTAGATCTCTGATGTTGTCTCAACATGTTGTGGGGAAGGTCTTCTGTTTTTCAGAGAAGGTATTTGCTTATAAGTCAGGAAATACCTGTGAAATAACATTGTCATTGTCAACTTATTCAAATGAGGAGATTTTCCTTTGGCAGCTATTACTGCCAGTCATTTGACCATTTTATCATCTAACAGTTTTGTTATTGCATTAGTTACTGATTTTTTTTCTTTTGGTCATTTTAAATGAATAAATTGCAAACAAATGTAGCCTAAGAAAACCGAAAACATACTGTATAAAAATACAGTAGTTTATCTGTATACAAACTGTATTTTTTTATTAATGTCAGAATACTTAATGCAACATACAAGTTAATTCAGAGATATAAGTTCTGTTCAGTACTGTCTTAACAAGGGAACAAAATGTTTAAAACATGCACACCAAAGTTAGGATATAAATTAGTGCTGTCAAATGATTAATCGCGATTAATCGCATCCAAAATAAAAGTTTTTCTTTACATAATATATGTGTT
>JAUYWG010000033.1:1235575-1247080 GCA_034779775.1 Enteromius afrohamiltoni
CGGATGAAGGATGGATGGACAGATGGATGGAAGGAAGGATAGATGGATGATGGACAGATGGACAAATGGATGCACGGATGAATGATGGATGGACAGATGGATGGAGGAAGAATGGATGGATGGATGATGGACGGATGATGGTTAGATGACAGGTGGAGAGATACAGTAGACAGATGGATGGATGAATGATGGACAGACGGACAAATGGATGCACGGATGAATGATGGATGATCAGTCCCTTTTATTTATATAGCGCTTTTAACAATACAGATTGTAGCAAAGCACAGAACATTGTCAAGTAGAAGAACAGAGTGATCAATAATGAAGAGAGTAAACTGTTTATTTATTAAACACAGAGATGGTCTCTGTAATTAATACGATGATAATCACTAGAAATTATACAATAGATGAACAGATGAATGATGGATAGATAGATAGATCGATGGATAATTGAATGGAAGGAAGGAATGATGAATGGTAGATAGACTGATAGATGGATGTATAAAGATGACAGATGGATGGATGGATGGATGGATGGATGATGGACAGATGAATGATGGATGGATGAATGGGTGGATGGATTGATGGATTATGATTAGAGGACAGAACAGAGAGACATATAGACGGATGGATGGATGGTGGACAGATGGACAAGTGGACAAATGAATGAATGGATAGACTGATGGATGAATGATGGATGGATGGTTATGGGAGAGGTGGACAAATGGATGGATGGGTGCTGGACAGATGGACAAATAGATGCACAGATGGATGGATTAATGAATGAATGGAAGAAAGGAAGGATGGGTAGATGGATTGATAAATGGACGGATGTATAAAGGGGACAGAAGCATAAACTGATGGATGAATAGATGGATAAATGGATGGATACACATACAGTGAATGGATGGATGGAGAGATGATGGACAGATGGATGCACAGATGAATGATTGATGGATGGATGGATGGATGGATGGATAGATGATGGACAGATGGATGCACAGATGAATGATTGATGGATGGATGGATGGATGGATAGATGGCAGGTGGACAGATAGACGAATGGATAGATAGCGGACAGACAGATGGCTGGATAAAGGGGACAGATGGAAGAAGGATAGAAGGATGAATACACATATAAAGAATGGAAGTATGAATGGATAGACAGAACAACATATAGAATAATTGGATGGACTATGCTAAAACTGAAGACATCATGCTGTTGATCAGCACAGTCACAACTCGATGAGACAAAAACTTTCAGCACTTGTCACTTTAAGTTGCAAATGAGAGTCATCAACACAAGCCCCGTCCAGCTATTGGCTGTGAGACAGACGAGAGTGCTTATTCCTCTGTTGTGCCCGTAATCATCTAAACACCATCTCTGAATTCAAACCACAACACATCCTGAGCTAATGACGGAAACCAGGCTGCTTTATAGCCATTCCAGTAAAATAAATTCAAAAGCAGCCAAAAGCGCAGCACACATTACAGTAATCTGTTCCGTTAACTGCAGGAGGAACAGCACCACAGTTATTTATTGAAAAACTAAATGCACAGCTGCAACCGACACACACACACTCGAACGCACAAAAATACACACACAACATCCTCTGGTGTGGTGAGGTTTTCCTACAGTGCCCTCGAGTGAGTCATGGACGAGTGTGCCTTACATTTCCATTCCCTGAGTGAGATGTTCTTCATTACAGACGCACTGCAGCTGCTCTATACAATCAGAGATCTGCTCAAATGGAATATCTGTGTGTGTAATTGACTTCAGATTTCTATTGATCCACATGGGGGAGAAGAAATTGAACACACACACACATACACTCGTCCGTTTCCCAGAATGCTCCAGCACCGCTAAATCTCAGCTGTCTGAAAACCACCGTTCATCCATCTGTTTTCACTTTGCCATTATGACTCTTTTCTCTACTTTCTCTTTTGTTTTTACTTCAGATGAATGTTCTGGGACACAAAATTGTTTACCTGAGAAAGATGGGACTGTTGATTTCAGAGCATGTGACAATTTGGGTAAATCCTGCATAACAAACATATGTTCCAAGAACATTTTGCCAATGTTGCCATTCAATTATAAAAACACTATTTTTGAATGTTGTGATGCTAAAATACATGTTTTCTGTTGGTAACGTTTAGGTTTAACATTCTGTTTGCAAACATTATAGGAACATTACTTTTGAATGTGCTCTGAATATTAAAAAAACAGAAACATTTAACTTAGAATTTAGATAATGCAAATGGTCACAGAACAGACATGATGCACTTTCATGTAATTCTGGATTTATCATTTTATTTAAGAACATTTCTCACCTTTCATTGACACGTTCAGTCTGATCTAAAATGCAGTCTTTGCAGGACTGTGATATGAATAGTCTACAAAGTAACACATCTGTAGCAATAGTGTGCAAGTGAACAGCACATAACAGGCACAATACTGGCATAAACATAGTTTTCTATTGGTAAAATATTTGTCACATGACACATTTTCAAAAGCCTCCATTTTCACAGTCCACAATGCAATGCAGAAATGCAGTTTTCAAATTTATTGACTTTGGACAGTGAGAAAATGCTGCGGTAAACACCTGTTAAATGGTTAATGGTAAATTACTGTTAAATTTACAGAGAAACAGCGTAAACTGACATTCCCAGAATTCCCTGCATTGCACTTTAAATTTTGTTCGAATTTGATGTTTTTTCTCTTGTTTCTTCTTAGTTTTTTTGTATCCGTTACGTTTATTAGTGTTACATGTAATGTTGTTAAATGAATGTTTATTGCACATTTGTTTATTGCATAATTCTTAACCTGATGGTGTTTGTGTGAATGAAGCTGAGCACCTTCTGTATATGTTACTATTTAAAAGCTTCTTATGATGAGCTTTGGTTCATCATGTGACTTTCTCATCACCACCCTCATTAGTAGTTATCAGTGTATTTCAAAGGTATACAAAACAGATTTCACTTTGCAAAAGTTTCACAATTTTTAATAGGTTGGTATAGTAACATTATATCAGTTATTACGTTTTTTTCATAGAAATTATGGTATTTAACTGTACATTTAACATAAAATCGTAAAACAAAATGATTCTGGCAATTCTGGCAACCACAGCTGCCGGTTTTTTACCGTAAATTTGCGGATTGTTTTTTTACAGTGTTCTGAAGAAAACAGCTGGTTAGGTATGTTTTGAAGCTGAGATTCTGGTTTTAGCTGGTCCTTTGCAGGTTTATGCTGGTCATGTGCTGGCAAAGGACCAGCTTAAACCAGCATCCCAGCTTCAAAACATACCTAATCTGCAAATGCTGTTTTTTTCCATCAGCGCTACTACAAGAATATTTGTTTGTAACATGAGAGCATTGGCAGAATGTTGGACAAACTCTGAGAGTGTTTCCTGTTAAATAGGATTATGTTAAACGTAGTTTATTAAATATAATAATAAAAAATATAATTTTTAGATCATGTAGAAAGTGACTCAACAAACTTTATTCAGTTTATTGTATATTAACACATAGTACAGCTCATACATTAATCAAAGGTCTATTTAGGTTATGGCTAGAAATAAAATATTTATGTAGCCCATGCTAATTTTCCTCATAAATGCAATGCTATAAACAGCTTCATGAATCAGAACTGTTATGTCCCTCTCTTGGAGTGCAGAACGCCTCGCTGATTATTGTCGATGTTTTGCTGACTGACTCAAAGCTGAAATAAGAGAAAATTCAGTTAGCAGCAGCCCATCTCAGACCCCCAAAAATGTCTGTTTGTGGAGCAAAACTCTCTCTCTCTTTCAGTCTCCGGAGGACAGATTGCTGAGGGGACCGCAGCGATGCTCTTACATGACTCACGGATCTGAATCACACGTGCTGCGGTCGACTCACAAAGACACAGAAGCCTCGGATAAACACCGCGTTTGACAGATGGAGACACATGCCGAAACACCCGCACATACTCACACGCCCCGCTTGAAACGGGGCGACATCAAACCGGCGCAAAAACCGAGGTGCTTTTTTCTCCGCTTTGATTGACGGGAGCGTTTACGCGGGAAGGAGGTCCAGGCGCGCGTAAAAGGAAAGGAATTCAGTTCACAGCCCGCGAAAATTATAAACACTCCTGTGTCTTTCTATCATGAAAGGAAGAGTCTGGATCTGATCCTCATTTACATTCCTGATTTATTACCAGTTTTCCAGACACACAAATTAAGACACGTCCAATAGCGGGTTCAATAATATTTAAAGCATTCAAATAAACATACTAGGCCTAATCTATCCCACAATTCCTGGACTTCCCGTTCTTCATGTGCAGAGGCAACTTTAATATTGGGAAACATAAGGTTAACTCGTTATAATTAATCTTACATAAAAGCCTTGTTAACTTGTCTCTTGGTTAACTGTGTTTGTGTTCGAAACAAAGAGGTTCTATGTGGTCTCTCCATCAAAGAGGTCTGACCTGCTTTCACGGTGGTCCAGTAGGACAATGTGCGTGTTTTAAATTTTTACCATAGTGGTGAGTAAGAAGCAAAGGAAAACCCCCACAGTATTGAATGGACACACATACACATCAGACTTCCCTACACAAGTACACATAGTTTGTTCCAGGATCGTGTCGTTCTGTGAAATTCGAATACGCTTCAAATACACATGAAGAAATCCATAACAGGATAAGATTCTGATCTACTGTATTCAACAGATGAGTGAAGGGCTGCTTGTGTGTTTTTGTACATTAGATTGCGCAATTTATTCATAGTAAATTGTAATATTGTTCCACAATTTTATTTTCCATAAATGAAGTGCAGCCTCAGTGAGCAAAGAGATGTCTTTCAAAACACGAAACAATATTATTGTTTGAACAGTGTACGTCTTAAGGGCTTTCAACATGTTAATCAAAGTCTTGTAAGTTTGTAGTGAGTTGGTATGACATTATAGAAGTCTCTGAACTGCTTTTAAATGCAAATCAATGCCAGATAACCCTTTTCTTTTGTTATTAATTTATATCTGTTCTGTCCATCAGAGATGGAAAGATGGTGCTGTCGAATCCTCTGGCCAGCTCAACATGAGTAAACGCACAAAACGACATCTACTTCCCTTAACCGCCTCCTGTGTGGAAACTTCAGTGTGTGTCTTCATGTGATACTTCTTTCCATCTTCTCCTCCATATAAATCTATAAGATTGTTTCCTCTGATGATAATTGGCCAATTGGGAGGCCCAGAGAAGCTATGATGTAATTTCCCGTGGTTTGGGAGGAGGATTGAGCAACATCGAGCTTCATTGACGTACGATTTGAGTACGAACTGAGTGACTACTGTTTCTCAAAAACTTGAGTGTGTGTGTGTGTGTACGTGTCTGTTTGGGTGTATGTATGTGTGTGTGTTATATTGTGTGTGCTTGTGGAGCAGTGTAGTTCCTAATTCCACTTTTACCTACTGAAATATTTCCATGTCAGAAATGTTCCGTTGCTCCAGTCCACTATGAATAACTCTTTGTTTCTGAAAATGTTGTGTACTTTAACAAATAGACAGACAGGTAAAAATCACAGATGGACAGACAGAACAACAGATAGATAGATAGATAGATGGATAGATCCTATAAATGTCTGGTTGCCAGGGTTTGGATTATGTTGTCACACCTTGCGTCATTCCATCTATTCCCAGCTACAGACGCAGGTACACACACACACACACACACACACACACATGGCCTTTTTCCCTCGCTGTCAGAATTTAATTAGATCTCTCCAGCTCGGCTTCATTCCCTCAATCTATTTTTTCCTTCATTTGTTCTCCTTTCTTACCTCACAATCTCTCCCACGCTCCGCAGCCTGTTTCCCTGGCAACAGCTGCTTCCTGTTTGTCCGTCTGGTCTGTCTTTCCAGGAGACCGAGCTGCTAATGTAGACACGCTGATGGAGAGAAAGAGAGAGAGAGAGAGTCGTAGGAAAGAAACATCACAATGAAGATCTGTTTAATACCTCAGTTGTTTCTCTGAGACACAAAACACAAAAAGAGATATCAATATGAACGACATTTCTCGTCCGACGATCAGAGGTGCTCTCAACAATCGTTATAGCGCTAAACCCCTTGTGGATGATGACAAGTGAAATCTGGGCCTGTTTTATTTCTCATGAAAACCAAAGATAATACTTAAATACACTTCCAAGCTATAAAACAGCAATCGATCAAGTGCCTCCAAAAAAATCTGTGAATTGAGTTTAACTGTGGATTTTTTATTAATTAAATTTATGAAATAGGTCAGCAAAATGCTAAATCAATACTGTTAACAATTCATTAGAAATCTTTTCCTCTATTTATATGTCTAACGTCAGATATCAATCATAAAAGAGGCGTGGCCATTAACATCAGATGTCAATCATAAGAGAGGCGTGGCCACTAGCCTCAGGTGTCAATCATAAAAGAGGCGTGGCCACTAGCCTCAGGTGTCAATCATGAGAGAGTTACGGCTACTGACCCTAAGGTGTCAATTAAAATGGTAGCCCATGGCAACTGGCTTCAGGTGTCAATCATACCAGAAGGGGATGGTCATTGGTGTCAATCAGTCAACAGTGGGGCGTGGCCACTGGCTTCAAATGTCAATCATAATATAAGGGGGTGTGGCCACTAGGTTCAGATTTTCTCAGCAGCAAAGCAGATCAAAATTTAATTCCTGTGAGATATGAGCAGTGATATAAACGCTATCAGATCACATTCCAACAACCTTCAAACAAAGCGGAGGATAAAAGAGGGATGAAGTGGGAGAGAAAGTGGAGTGTGTGTGTGTGTGGTTGGGAGTTCAGTCTTCAAAGCAAACAAAGTATGTAAGCTGATTCTTGAGAAACCACATCAAATGACATGAGTGTGTGAGTGTGTATCGTGCCCAACATTAACTGCGGGTGGACTGAGTGAGTGAGCAGGCGGCTGGTACCGACCCACTGGGTCCAGGTGGACCATTAAAACAAGAACACACACACACATACACACAGCTTGAGTAAGTAATGTTACTCACGCACACGGAGGAGTGAAGTGCCGCGGGCCCACTGACGTTTCCTCCGCCTGCTTCAGATGGACCTCAAACACAAGCATGTTGTTTTTCTGAAAAAACAATTGTGTGAAAGAAAGGTAGAAATGAGTTTCAGTAAACAGAAATGAATATGCAAGCTGAGTCGAAAATAAACACTCAACAGGTACCAAATGCAATTAAACACTTGTGAGTAAATAAAACAGCTGGATAAAAACATTAACACACTGATGTGAGTTACAGTAAGTGAGAGATACAACTCAAAAAAGTACAAACCAGCTACTAAAAATGCATTTGACTTACAGGAAAACTACTGATATTGAAACACACATGTTGTAAATAGCTCTATACTGACGAACATGACCTGACTTGCATTTATTTTACTTAAAATCATATATTTGATTTTGCGACATTTTCTCTAGAACTGACTGTTTTACTGTTATTTATATAGGGTTTTCATATCCTATTTATATCATATCATATTTTGTTACCAGTAACAACACCGGTGGCAACACATAACTATTTCTCATATTAAACCACCAAACTAAATTGTTAGGAATTTAATTTAGTTTCTGTGATCTGTGGCTTCACCTGAGACACAGAAAAATACAAATTTTAGTATTAATACTATACTGTTTATTAACTTTTATTTATTAGTTTTTATATTTTACATTTTCTTTTGTTGTATTTATTTTATTTTTTATTGGTTTTTAAATAAAATTTCCATTGATTTTTTTATTTTTTTATTTTAGTTTTTGCAATTTATTTTTAATAATGTTTTACTTCAGCTTGATTTTAATGAACAGAAAACTTTTTAATAGTTTTACGTTTCAGTTAACATCACTGGTGATGATACATAAAAAAAAAAATCCTCTCCACCAAACAAAATTGCGAGAAACTGAAATGAATACTATTAAAATGTCGTTTCACCAGGACACAGAGACAGACTCATCGTATACACGTCACCATATACAAGATAAACTGTTCATCTTGTATCTCACAATGTGTTGTCACAACAAGATAAAAAACAACAAAATAATTCCATTGTCATAATAACAGTTATGATTGGTAGGCAACAGACAGCGGGTCCAAATGCAGTTTAAGATGTTTTAAAAATAATCCACAGAGATACAAGTCCAAAACTCATCACAAAATCAAGGGAGAGTCACAAGAAACATTTGAGATAATACTTTCAACAACTCCCCCTACAAGTCCAGAGGTTGATATAAGCAAACAAACAGGAACTGCCACACAGCTGAACCTGAAGATGCTAATGAGAACACAGCATTATGGGAAGCATGGGAGTCCATGACCATCGACACGCAAAACACAGAAACCTAACAGTGGTGCAGGATACCAGACATGACAGGAACAAAAGTGAAAAACAAGGTTGCAATTCAGCCGTGTGTCAAAAAGGTTATTATGGACCGTGAGTATGTGTGTGGAAAGTCTGTTAAATCAGTTACACAAAAACAGCACTGTTTTGTGGTTGCATCACTGAAACTTAAGATCTGCCAACATAAATGAAACATCAGAGATGCCCAGGTCAAAAGAACCTGCCCTCAGCATCCTGTGCAGGCAAAGGTCAAGCAGACAAGCAACACTTGGCGGTTTGCTCTAGGTGCTTTTGTGTTCCATCACGGAGGCCAATCAGCTTCGTCCCTCTGTGTTGTGGCGAGATCAAAGCACGTCTACAGGTTAACGTGCTAAAGCCAAGACCGGTGTTGTTTTCTCCACGTAAAGCATGAAAGTCTCAGTGAGCTCATCAGTCAGTCGTGAGCACTGGTGTCCCAACCGCTTTGACGGAATTTCAGAATTTCTACAGGACGTCAAAAGCGTTACATGTTTGTCTATCGGTTTAACCATCAAGTCTCACAAACACACGCCCCTGAGATTCATTGAAGAGCACAAACGTCTTCCGGAGACAGACCGTAGGCTGCGTATCGACGATCTCACTTCCACCGCCACCACAACATCCTGCTGAAAGTCCTGTACGTCAGGAAGCCGCATCTGTATCGGCGCATCGACTGAGAGTTTAAGGTTGACTGAGGGGATCCAGCCAGACTGAGTCTGACTCATTTGCACTCAAAGTTTTCATTTCCCAGGATTCCTGAGCGACGGTCGTCAAGACGAATGCTAATTACCAGTTAACATCACAACACATTTTGTTCCCGCTGATATTTCAGTTGTCTTTTTGTGATTAGTAAGACCTGAATCATTGAAATTCACTCACCCTCAGGCCGTCCAAGATGTAGATGGGTTTGTTTTTTCATCAGTTTTGGAGAAATGTAGCGTTACGTTACTTGCTCACCAATGGATGCGTTGCAGTGAATGGGTGCCGTCAGAATGAGAGTCCAAACAGCCGATTAAAACAAGTATTCCACACCACTCCAGTCCATCAGTTATCTTGTGAAGAGATTCATTTGTTTGGCCTTTCACTCTGACGGCACCCATTCACTGTAGAGCACCCATTGCTGAGCAAGTGATGTAACGCTACATTCCTCCAAATCTGATGGAGGAACCAGCTCATCTACATCTTTGATGACCTGGCAGTGAATACATTTACGTTTTTGGGTTCTTTAACATGTTAAAGTTATCAGGTCTGAATCTCCAACATCCCCGAGAACATTAACAAATATCTGAAGAAGTGATGACTTGAACTTTCAAAAGATCAGAGGAACAGACAGATGTAGGGGAAAGGCAAACGAGGTGAGCAGACAGAGAGCTGACTAATTACCAGTGCTTGTAAAAACTCATTACAGTTCTGTTATGGTTAGTTAGTTGCTCTTTATAGTCCCTATACAGTCCCGCTGCTCTTTAATGAGACCAGCCTGCAAAAACTGCGTTCAGAATGAAATACTAGTCTGCTGCACACTACATAGTGAATATTGCCCGTTTAACAACATTTCAAACAGCAGCGTGTGAGTTTTGATTAAATTGGACGTCGAATTTGAATCACAGGAAGAAGAATTTACTAGTTCGTTCAAACCTCTTTGATTGAAGCAAGATTGCAATGTACTTGTACTTGTATGTCAATCACTATGAGAAAAAGAGACATGTTTGTACATAAAGGATCCACTTTGGTACCTTAAAGGTACATAATAGTACTTAAAATGTATATATTTGAACCTAATAGGTAGAAAAGTTTACCTTTTAAAAAGGGGCCGCACCAGTGACAGATTTTGTACCTTTCTTTTTGAGTGTACTTCTACAAAATGACAAATAAAGAATGTGCATCTGCAGGTGTTTTTTGTTTTTGTTGTTGTTTTTTACATTTTCATTCAATACAAGGTGCATGTAAAAACTTCTGCTATTTTGTACATGCAACAATCATTACAGATGCTGGACTCAAATTATGACACTTTGGTAGTGTTCAACCTGTGAATACGATCTTTCTGATATGACTAATCCACCATAACTCAAAATAATTTAACACAGCTCCTGTGCATTCTGGGAAATTCTGATCATTAAATTCTGAAAGTGTTCTGATTCTGACTGTTTAGTGTTATAAATGGCCACTAGCGAGATAACCCAGAAACACACTTAAGCAAACGTAGGCGATGGGTGGCGATGGCTGAAATTAACCGTTTGTTCTGTTTAGACCTGAGCTCCGGTCGCGCTGTTTCTCAGGGCGTTGCTTAAAACGCTCCTGTCCCGCAGCTCCTCGACGCCTGATACTGAGCAACAGTCACACCTTCATCCAGAAGATCAGAAAGGGAGCGTCGGCCTCAGACTGAAATGAGTCCACACTTCTCATATTAGTCATGAGCTGCAGAACAACACAAAGAAAGTACAACTTCAAAAGTTACATGTAGTCACACTGAATTAAGTGCTTGAGTGAAAGTACAGATATTCTAATAAAATATCACTCCAGTGAAAGTATTAAAGGCATCTTTTCAATTTTACTCCAGTAAAGGTACAAAGGTATTCGATTTTTAATGTACTTAAAGGTGCTATATGTAGTTTTTTGACTCTTCTAAAGCCAAAAAATAACTATATATTTGTAGATATTTAGGAAACATGTTAGGTCTGTTTTTGCAGTACCCGCTATAGCTGTCAATCTTACATACTGCACCTTTATGTATTACACATTCATTTAGCAATTTTATGATTACACAAATGTGGACATATTCGCGTTTATGCATTTCATACAGCGTGCTTGAACGGCTCACCCTATTACAGCAGATTCAGCTCACAGACGACTGACAAATCGTGACCTAAATATGATTTCCCTTTACTACAATCGATCCTAAAATTCGTCATAAATAACCTTTCATGACACCAGTCACACGCTCATGATCTCCCGCTCATTTTGAGTCCCCATGACAAAGTTTTCAGGCAAAAACTGGAAACATTTTATGTGTTTTGACTTTGTATTCGACAACGCCGTTTTCAGCAAAAAGTACGGGAACTTTTTTTTGGGAACGCCACCGACTCTATGTTTTTGAAAACGTCACCGTTATTTGGGAACGCCACCGACTC
>JAUYWG010000033.1:1247180-1285693 GCA_034779775.1 Enteromius afrohamiltoni
TTTGGGAACGCCACCGACTCTATGTTTTTGAAAACGTCACCGTTATTTGGGAACGCCACCGACTCCATGTTTTTGAAAACGTCACCGTTATTTGGGAACGCCACCGACTCCATGTTTTTGAAAACGTCACCGTTATTTGGGAACGCCACCAACTCCATGTTTTTAAAAAACGTCACCGTTATTTGGGAACGCCACCGACTCCATGTACGGGACAACGCTCCAGGGTCAGATATGAAGTATATTCACTAGTGGTGGGCCGTTATAGGTGTTCAGCATTGAAAACAGTGACATCATGCCCATGCATAGTAGGTATAGCCTAGACATGCACAGTACGTTTGTTAACATCTGTATGCAACCTGCTATCTCTATGAATGAGAAGTAGAGCAACTGTCTAACAACTAAGCATAACATTCCAACAGGTACTGCTTACTAGGTCCGTTTCTGGTTTAAGCTGGTTATTTGCTGGCCATGTGCTGGTCTTAAGCTGGTCTAACCAGCTTAAAACCCAGCACAGGACCAGCTTCAAAACATACCTTACCAGCATATGCTGCTTGTTTCAACAAGGAGTGATAATACGTTTCATGCAGTTCTTAATTTCCTTTTAAGGAACAAAGTGGAACAAAGTACAATATTTTACTGAAGAATGTTGTGAGGTTGAAAAATGTACTTATAAAAACAAAAATGCTTTGTTATTCTAAACCACTGCTTGCGAAATTGTTTAAAAAAGACAAAGTTTGTGCATGTTTAGATGTTCAGGGCCGGGTCATTCTGTGGTGCTTTTGTAGAGTGTCGTCTACGTTCTGACCTGCTATCAAGCACAATTATGAAGAATGCCTTAGGATTTTCTACAGCCCAACCAGTTCTTTTATTTAACCAGATAAATGACCTTATTCTTCAATTACAAAAGCATTCCAGAGAGACTGGTGCATTGTGGGTGTCCATTACGGCCCAGCAGGCATCAGTGGGCGGCCGTCTTTGTAGGTCTCTGGATTAAGGGTGCGGTTGGATGGCAGATTCAGAGTCAGCGCCTGGGAACTGGACGGCTGCCCGCTGAGAGAGTCAATGGCTGAAAGCAAACCGATGCTTCTTAAGAACATGGATGATGTTTTGAGGAAAGTGTCTGTGAAACAAATAAAAACGCATATTAAACTGAGTGCCTGAGCGAAACTAAATGCCAGAGTACAGGTTTTCTTTTTTCTATAAATGCACATTCACTCAGATTCAGATATTAAATATTATGCAATTATGCATACATAAAATAAACAGAAAAAAGGACATGAAACAAAAATAAATACATAAAGAGTGAAAAAAGATTTTTATTTATTCATTTACTTTTTGTAGACTTTCATGAATAGGTAATTTGGTGAAAAAATAAAATAAAATGAATTAAACAAAACCACTTTTCCTCTTCTTCAGAATATTTATGCTGGTCTACAGTTGCTGTTATGTGGTTGCAGTTGGCTGAGTTGTCTCCAGAACTTTTCATGTTGCTATGCAGTTGCTAGGGTGTTTTTGGCTGGTCGCTAAGAGGTTGCTAAGGTGTTTCTAAGGTTTTTAGGTTGTTGCTATGCAGCTGCTTTGGTGGTTGCTAGGCAGTTTCTAAAGTGTTGAAGTGGTTTAAGCATGTTGTTATGCAGTTGCTATGGTTTCAGCTGGTCGCTAAGTGGTAACTAAGGTGTTTCAGGGTTTTTAGCTTCTTGTATGCTGTTACTTAGGTGATTGCAAGGCAGTTGTTGAGGTCTTAAAGTTTTAAGCGGTTGTTAGGTGGTTACTGGGTAGTTGCTAGGTGGTGATCAGATTTCCGAGAGGTAAAAAAAAAAGTAAAAACTGCTGCAATGTCCTTAACTAGCTGGCAGGTGTGCTTGACAAGCACTGAAATGAATGCTGGAACTATTGGTTGTTTGGAACTATTGGCCACTCCATGACACGCTTTACTTTCTGAGTTCCTATAGAAGCCTGAGTGTTGCAACTCGGTTTCTAAACGGTTCTGGTTTTAACATTCTGCTATGCAGATACTAGTGTGTTCTGGGTGGTCGTTATGATGTTTAACTGTTGCTAGGGCAGGCTGGGTGGCCGCTAGGTTGTTGCTAAAGTGTCCAAGTGGGTTTTCTGGATGGCTGCTTTACACACAAGTGTCCAGGTGAAAACGATCTGATCACTTTGAAAAGTGGTTTTGAAAAGAGATTCGTTCATTAATGGAGTTTACGAATGACTGTACAAACTCACAAAAAGTGTGAGTGTGTATGTGTCAGATTAGATCAAAATCAACTGAAATAAGCCGCTTGAGTTCACTGGAATCCTAATCAGAGCAGTGCGATCTCACTCGAATGTGTTCATGTATGCACATACATTTTTCGGTCTGCATACACTCTGAAGTATATAAAAGGATGTATAAATCATTAGTTCGTTGAATGCATCAAAGTATACCCAAGCATAAGACATCTTTGTGTGCTCGAACTACATTTTATGCTTTAATACATGTGAAAGCTAATGAGATCATGTGGACAGAGATAAAACGAGCTTTATTTGTGTGCGTTTATGTGAGAGTTTCCTTCACCTTCTCTCACCACAAAAAAAAAATTAACCTTCAAAGTCTGAGCACGGGTCACCGCAGATGTGCGATGCATCGATCGGCTATTTCTGTTCTCCTGCCGTCTCAAAGAGCTGGCACACATTCAGACGGCTTCGCTAAGAGAGGCGCGGATCACTTTTTCTCAAATCTGGTCGCTTTTAAGACAAAAGAACCACTAGGAATGGAAACGGGATCATGGGTCACCCATAAAGTGGGTGGTTTTGACACGGGAATCTTAAAGACACAATTCAAAGTAAACTGTCAATCATTTAATCACCTCGTGTTGTTCCAAACCTTTATTCTGTGGAAAACAAAGACATTGTGTAGTACATTAATGAATGGTTACTTGTTACATGGCTTATGTACTATATTGTAAGTGTTTTAAAGTCTGTTTTCTATATAACTCTTCCAGTAAGTAGAGCACGTCTAAAGACAGATATTACAGGTAGAACAAACGATCCTTGTGTAATAAGTGATCCACTTACTGCATAATTACTAAACATTACCCAAGATCATTTGCTTATAATCTTGCTGGATTTAAGATTTTAAGCCTTTGTAAATCTTATTACACTCAGACTGAACTCAACATAAGTTCATAAAGAAACGCAACAGTTAAGTAATGACAAACAGAGTTAGGAAGGCGCGCAACAGGTTCTGCTGAACTTGAACCAGCTCATGGACTGATTTTGGGTTCCAGTTCACAGTTTGGTTCAAATAGTATAAAAGTTTACAATTGTAGTGTCTTAAACCATTGTGCATTGAAAACGATCCTCAAAGTGCATATCCATTGATGCTTTTTGCACTAATCATGACTCAAAAACCCATGTGACATATAGCATTCCTTTTAATGTCTAACTATTTTATCAGTAGCAAAAATGCCAAAAAAAAGAAAGAAAATAAGAATTGTTTTTGCTAACACTCTTGCATCTCAGCAAAATGATAGCCCTGCCCCAAACACAGTTTTTAACATGGCAGAGCAGCAGATTACATTTACACTGTAGTCTATAGTCTTTTTCCTTTCGCACAACCTTTCCATGTAAGCTAGATGGATGACCAGAGGTACGTCTGCAAGAGGTCTGTTAATGATCTCTTGATCTGGAAAGCATCTGCTGTCTACAAACGTCAGAATTGCATACGTTATAAATCATAAACATCTTAAAGACATCTAATAGACATTTATTTGACATCTAAAAAGAGACGTCCAGTGGACGCACTGCAGAGCAAAAAACTTAAAGAATACGTCTTGCAGACGTAAATGCAGACGTCAAATAGACGTCTCCTAGATGTACGTGTGCTATCAGGGTGTGCATGATTGGTAAGTTCACGTCTTGTGTCTTTTTCTGCATCTCACAAGTGAGCAGAAAAATGAATTTGAACTTTTATACGCAGCGCCGCTCATCAATGTCAGTTCCAAACAGTGGACCTATCAGAAGACCCCAGAGGCGGGCAAGCGTTGCAAGGGTTTGTTTACGGAAGTTGTTTGGCATGGAAACCATTTTATCTAAAAGCAACACTTGAACACTTTTTTAGACGCAAAGTGTGAAGAGCTCCTTAATAGATCCTCTCTGGCTACAAAAAAATACAAATATGTAAATAAGAACTGTTTCATTGGGAATTCAGCTGTAAGAAAAAGGCTGTATAAAAGGACTATGAATGCAAAGGGATGACTCGACATGATGGTGTCATGAATATGCTAATTAGCACATGACATCATCAAGTGACTTTTCAAGCAAGTTTTAGCTACTTTTCATTAATTGTCAATTGACGACACAAGTGTTTCATTTTTCACGGCTTAAACAGCCAGCGAATGATTTATAGTGACCCTAAATATTAAACGAACACCGCAGACAGATGAAAGCAGGACATTTATTGTGCGTTCTGTGCTCTGGGCAGAGGTGTTGCTCATGTAAACTGCTTCACGGAGAGCCGATCTGTGTCTAAACACGTTATGAAATGCCTTCATTCTTTGGTCTGGAAAGCACACACAGACTCCTAAAATAACACTATAGTCTATTGTTCTTCAGGTTCAACAGAACCTTCTTCACATCAAGAACGATTTTTGGCTCTGATATGGATGTTTGGAAATAAATAATGTCCTTGGATCTTCAGATCAGCACCAGATCGTGGATGACTTCCAAAGAAACTTTGGTGTATCTATAAAGTATGGAAGATCTCTCCATGACAGCAGATGCTGATCAGCAGCTGGTGTGTTTACTATCTGGCGTATTTATCTCTCTCTCGTTATCAGGTTTTCATCATTGCTTATTATCTCGCCTTCCAGATGAACCATGACATCATCCTCCGCATGAAGGTCATGACCCCTCATTCCCGCTGACACACAGGGACTGAGTAGAACTTCAGTACCACACAACATGTTTCATAATAAGTTCTTGCCTTTAGCATTATAATAACTAATGCAATCCTCATATAACTACACCCTCTTCTTCACACGTCATGTGGCCTGTGTGTCTTTGATTTGCAGCAGTCTATGACATTAAACTTCAAACTGATGCTTTTTGAATGGCCATAAATCTAGTTCAGACACCTTCTGATGACACTTCCTGGAATGAACGGATGATTCCTGGAATGACTGGAATGATCAGCTGAAAAAAACAGATCTCAGGATGATCAATTATTCTTAATGCTGCACTCAGACAGATGACTCCAACCTTTGGGAGATGTGTTCCCACAGAACCTGTGTCCCGAGTAAACAGGGGAAAAAAACATGGTCTGGAAACGTGAGAACTTATGAGCGATACTGTTAAAGACGTGTGGTCATCTGTCAAAGACATTAGTCTAGCCCAGGTTTACAGAGAGAAACAAATGGAGCAGCAGAGCAGTGGAAAGAAAAAATGCCAGAAGTTCATAACCTTGTTTTTTTAAGTTTACATTTTTTTGTGTGTGTGTGTGTGTGAAAAGATGTGCAAGACGAAGAGGCATGTTTGTGTTTTCCGTACGCATTTTATGAACCGCACATACGCATATTTGAGAGATAAGACCAAATTTAGGAGAGTTTCTGCTCAATGTTTTATAAACGAGGCCTGAGATGCGATCCCAATGGTGAAAGATAAAAACTGAATTTATCTCAATTTTTGTGAGTTTATGTCTCAGAATTCTACACTTTTTTTCTCACATTATAAGCGAATGTCACAATTCGTCCTTTTTGCTCTCAATTGCAAGATAAAAAGTCAGGATTGCCCCCAAAAATGCAAGTTTTTTCTCAGGATTGTGAGAAATGAACTGGCCTAAATGAATGCATCATGCCTAAAAACTCAGAATTGTGAGAAAAAGTTGCAATTGTTTTTATTATTATTAATATTATTATTTAATCCTGTAGAGAAAACAGACTTCCATAATAGCATCCGTCTAGTGAGTGCTTACACTGAAAAAAAGTGTGAAAGCAGAGGAACACAAAAAATATTAGTTTTTAGCATCTGGCACATGTGCCCATATGCCTTCATTTAAAAGAAGTTCATCTTCTGACCTGTGTCTTGCTTCAAATCTCCAATAAAATGAGGTTTGTAAGCTAAGACACCCACAGCACAACAGAAAAGGTTAATTACAAATACATTTTATTGATTAAAAATAGATCAGTGAGGATAAAAGTGGACTATTTTGCACAGAAATAGCTGGTGAGACGGCCATTACTCATTATTATCAGGCTGTTAATTGCTTCATTTGTGTGGTCACTGCAGGTCAGTGTATTTCTGTGCTCACAATCGTACAAACGCTCTTCTGTGTGTGAGTTTCAGTGAAGCGCTGGCTCTTTGGCCCTCTCTAACCCTCCGTCTGGCTGCTTGGCCGCCGGCCCTTGTTTTTCTGCTGACTTCTGGTTCGGCGTCCAGCGCTCTTCAGTGCCTCTCCTGCAAACATCTTGTGTTTTTCTGCTGACGCGGAGACACGGTCGAGTCTGGGGCCAGAGCTGCGATTGTCTGCGCTCGCTGACCTCTGATTGGCCCTGACACCAGAGGTGAACGTGAGTCATTGGACGCCTGCTCTCCTGATGGACACAGACACAATACAGCGGCTGTTTAAAGATGAAGTCACTGGCACCTTCAGAAACAGGACATTTACAGCCGACAACTGAACAATTTTCTTTTTGGGTTTCTGTTATCAGATTTTGTGTGTTTCTTAATATTTACATTCAGCAAATTAAAAGTGGTGATGCATATATATTTAGATGTTTAGGAAAGGGTATTAAATGATGAGAGTATTCTCAACATCATTTCGCATCGGCTCTCACACACACACACATACACATTTTATACAGTCTCTCTGTCTCACTCTCTTACCGTAAATGTGATCTGGCCTCAGGCAGATCTCTCTCACACGGAGGATCAGCTTACATTATTTTTACTGGCACGTATCCATGTCAACCTGAACACACACACACACACGCACACACGCACACATACGATTGATGGTGGTTATTACTGACTATCATCAACGGTAATAAAATGCATTTCTAAAAGTATAACGGAACATATGTTTTTGAGTAAAATGATGGAAAAAGGAGGCATTTTTATGACCTTCTGCCCTTCATCTGAATAAAACAAGCATTCAGCCAGAGAACTGCATGTACCAACCACCCGCGATCCAGGTAAACAACAACAGCACTGACCTTGGCCTCATAACTCTCTCTCACACACACACACACACACTCAGGGTTATCCACCTGTGTGGGATTTTTCATGATGCTTCTGCCACTGCTGTGCCAGCGTCCTCATGGCACAGTGCCATACACACACACACACACACACGCTGCCCGCTCCATAAGTGTTACCGTAAACATCCAACCGCCCCTGCAAAAGTACCACAATTTACTTCAATGTCACAACAGCCTGACAAAGTCACACACTTCCTCAGAAACACACTCAAATTAATCACAGAAATCTTACAGCAGCTCTTTATAAAGAAATCTGCAGAGGGTTCAGCAACACTGCATATTAAAATCTACATTTATATAAAACATAATATAAATATTATACATTTATATAAATACATTTTAAATGTTGTTTCATATGTAATATAAAAGTGAAAAATATACATTTTACAATATGCTATTTCATATTTAACATCATTAATAATGACAGTAATAATAATGTTGATTTTAATTACTATTTAAATCATATTAAAATAATTAAAAATAATAATAATTATTAGTACTAAATCCTTTTTAGTAATAACAAATTATTTTTTAATTATTGAACATATTTGTAAATTATTATTACTAAATGCTTATTTATTCATATTAACAATCATAAATATTAATAACATATATTTATAATTATATATATATATGCATAGTAACAAAAACTTTCATTAACAATATTTCTTAATAATAAATATTTATTTAGATTAAGATATATTATCAGTGTTTTACATAAATACTCCATTTAATCATTTATTACATGATAGTAAATAAATTCAAAAACCTGTGTGTGATCATTAAAAAAGTCAGCTGGTGTCTCCAAAGTAAAACTCTCTCTCTTTAATAAAGCATCTGTATCAGTTTAACCTGATCTCATGAAGCTCTCAGGACAGATGGGACAGGTTGCATTGACTCTCGAGCTGTGTTCAGGTGGGTGGAAATGAAACCTGGCGTATACTGAACAACACACAGCAGCACAGGTGCGGAGCGGGACGTCAGCCGAACGTCTCTGAACTACCTGAGAAGACCAAACCGATCAAATGTCACTCTGATTCACGCCAATGTTTCAGTTTAATATGACTTTCCTACATCAAACAAACTCAAAAGGCCTTAAAGCAACTGACTCGGACCGCATTTCTGTCAAAAACATGATATTGCCTCAAAGTGACTGGGATACAAACAACATGCTGCTAAAATTATTGTCTTGGGCGATATTTACATGTACACTTAGGGACCATCATTATATAGCTACATTATCATTATATACAGCATCGCTATTCTGTATCTGTAAAGCTCTAGAGCTGTTGGTTTGTGAATCAAAGCCACTAATTTGACTGAAAAACCTGAATTTTGAGTCTAAATATCCAAACGATGAATAACCTATTGACCTGGTTTAGCAGACCGTCGTTTAAACTAATTATTGACTATTAGTACACTATTAAAAAGCATTTTGTGAGCCTATTTATTTCTACTTGGGATTCGGTATATGTTATTTTGTCACTGTGTGTGGATCTCGGTGCTCTTCGCTTGTTTAGCAGGTTCTTCAGCGCAGCAGTCCAGATACAGTGGGCGGGGCAACTCACGCTGCCTCCGAGAGGAACCGCACGTCACGATGCCCATATTTGGACTGTAAACTTCCTACAGGAAGCCGGTGTCTGAGGGTCCCCGACGAGCAAAGATTTACAGCGGCAGTGGATGTTTGCAGTCTGTCTCTTTTACTAACTTGCACATTCAGCAAGTTGAGAATTAACTGCTAGATCTTCGCATCAGTTACGTAATCTGACGTTTTCTACACATTTCTGTAGACAGATAAACACCATAAATCGAAGACAGTGGGTAATAGACGACCCAAACTTGGACAGGGGAAAACAATAATAATAATAATTGTATATGTTTACATCTTGTGTTCATGCTAACTCGTCCGCGCATCAAAATCAGGTTACCCCCTAAAACAGCAATAACACACCCACAGAGGTCCAGCTATACGCCTACCTGAGTAATCCAATGTTAGAGGGTGTTAAACTATATATTAGTATATATTCGTATCGCGTTTATTTAATAATAGTCGCTCTGCACTGGTGCTCGCTGCGCCCTCGGGCTTGTTTACCGTCCCAACAGTTCCCGAAAATGACGTACTGACGCGCGTGACGTGGACGCCGTTGGGGGCGTGGTCAGCTGTCAGCGCTGGTGGTGTCGCTTATAAAAACGAATCGGGATTCCGATCCACACGAACAAGCGCAACAGAGCAAACCAAACGAGCATCGCTCCCCGAGAGCGTCCACTTTCACCAGACGGGCTCTTAGAGATACTCGCGCTATTCCTCGCAGCTGTTGCGTTATTCTTCACATCTTCGGGTTCATTCAAGAGGAGCACAGACGCAGAGTGGAACGGGACGGGACGCCGTTTTATTGACTGTCATCGTCCTCCGCGCTGTTTTTGAAGGCTTTTACGCTTGAAATAAAGTGGACATTGAACTGTCAGCCACATTAGGTGAGAAGCCTGTTTTTTGCCTTTTTCCCCCAGAAGAACTCTATGAGTACGAAAATGGAGCAGCCGTTTTATCACGACGACTCGTTTCTGTTGGGTTACGCTCACAACGACGCGGCACTACACGACTATAAACTCCAGAAACAGAACATGAACTTGAACCTGACCGAGCCTTATCGGAACCTCAAATCGGATCTGTATCAGACCAGCAGCGCCGATATGGGCTCGCTCAAACTGGCCTCGCCGGAGCTGGAGCGCCTCATCAGCCAGAACAGCAACGGGGTGCTGACGACGCCCACCCCGGGCCAGTATCTCTACGGCCGGGGAATCACCGACGAGCAGGAGGGCTTCGCGGAGGGCTTCGTCAAGGCTCTGGATGATCTTCACAAGATGAACCAGATGCCCCCGCCCAACGTGTCGATTGGAGCCGGCGGCGTGACGACGTGCTTGACGACCGCGTCTGTTTTTGGCTCCTCCCTGCAGTCTGAGCCTCCCATTTACACGACGCTGAACGCGTACTGCCCAGCAGCGCCCAGCCACCCGTCCACCACCATCAGCTACCTGCCGCCGCACGTCCAGCAGAGCCAACACCCGGAAACCGCGCAGGCGTTCCAGCACCCCGGCGTCCTCCCGCAGCGCTTCGTGAACTTGAAAGAGGAGCCCCAGACCGTTCCCGACATGCACAGCAGCGACGGCTCGCCACCCATGTCTCCGATCGACATGGAGAACCAGGAACGCATCAAGGCGGAACGAAAGAGGCTCCGGAACCGACTGGCGGCCACCAAGTGCCGCCGGCGCAAACTGGAACGCATCGCGCGGCTGGAGGAGAAGGTGAAGGTGCTCAAGTCCGACAACGCCGGGCTGTCCAACACAGCCTCCGTTCTGCGGGACCAGGTGGCCCAACTCAAACAGAAGGTCCTGAGGCACATGAACAGCGGCTGTCAGCTGATGTTGACCAGCAAGATGGAAGCGTTTTAAACGCGGCTGGACTTTTACGCAGATATAACACTGGAAATCGTTTATGTTCTACGACTGAACGGAACTCAAAAGCCCTCAGACGAGGCGCTTTGGACACGTTCTGGTTTCCGAAAAAAACGAGCGAACCCGCGGAACGGAGCCGGATGGAGCGGACTCTGAGCCCCCAGAGACAGATGGGAGTCAAGAGCAAAGTGGAAAGGCCAGTCGCCGCCTCGGCATCAATGTGTTTTTTCATCATGGTCAACTATGTACTTGATCATGTGAACGCATCTGATATTGTCGTGCTGTCCCAGAACTCATAACTTATTGTACCTACTAATCAGGTTGATCCTGACGCTATATGTTAACGATGTCATATGTTTACAATGTCTTTTTTTATGTGTGCGATGTTTATTTAAGTAAAGATTTTGAAATATAACTTTCGAGTGTATGGCTTTGTTCATTTGCGCTGTTTATATGTCGGTTTCAAGCAGTTATGTAACTCTTACGCTGAAGTAACTCACCCACAAAACGATCTGAAAAGAGAAGAGACCGAGCGAATAATGAATGAATAATCATTATAATGTTAATGTGCTCTGCTTGTACACTAATCAGCTGTTTTTGGGGGTTGAGTATTAGCGCTTCCTGCGTTTACGCGTTCACACAAGGGACTCTAGGCCTCTCCTGCTGACGTCAAGCACATCCATATATGGTCGCTTTTTGGGCCTCGTACGTCACTCTCCGCCCACAAGCCCTTGCGGAGTGGTTTTATCGCTCCAGGAGCAGCGGGGCTGGAGAGCAGAGAGGGGCTTTCCGAAGTTGGACAAGACCACTGTGAGCATGTGGGATGGGGTGTGTGCGCGCGTGTTTCCACAGAACTTAGTGGGTTGAACGGTTACAATGAGGCTACTGCCAATAATCGAAACTTATCTTTCAGAATATATCCAAATACCCTTTATATAATATATAAATAATAAATACGATACATACACACACACATATATATATATATATATATATATATATATGGAAATTTGGGTCCACAAATTATTTATTTATAAATAAATAATTAATTAATTATTTATCTTTTTACACCGCAAATAAATAAATTAGGCGTTGCTTGGTAATTGGTTTACCCCAATAACTTTAATGTGATTGTGCAGGCTGCTTAAATTTAATTTAAATTGAATTTAGCTGGCAGATATTTGACTGATTTCATTACAATACCTTAGTTTCAAAGTTATCTGACATTATCAAATTGAATTAGTTGTGACACGGTACAATTTTCTAGCAAATAAACTGTGATAAGGTGAGAAAGTTTGAAGCTGTTTGAATAAATATTGGTTTGACTGTATATATATATATAATACATATAATATGTACACAGACACACACAGTAAGTAATAGGCCTATATACAATACATTGTGTAATTTATAGTAGGCCTACTGAAATTTGATCATATTTGACATTACAACTATTATTTAGTTTAAATTGTGTCTTATTATCACGCACAAACAAACAAACAAACAAAACAGTTTAATTATGCAGAGATATAACAGGTCAAAAAGAGGTCAGGGACAAAAGTACACTGTCAACATCAGAGTATTATATTAGGTTAGGCTAAATGATAAGAGATCGGTTTCAATAAGCATTTCAGAGTTTCAGTGCATCTGTAAATATGAACAGGACTTGGAGAAAACTGCTTAATTTGGTCACATGGACAAAATCGTTTACAAATCGTCAAAATCCATCATTTCAATATTTATTAATTCAGCAGAGATGTGTTACTTGGAGTTTAATAATTATAATTTGCCTCATGAGCAGAAGAAGCTGCTCCTAACTCATGGTATTACTGCGTGGATTGGTGCTTTGGTGTCTTCGGGAGCTGAATGAATCTTTTGGGAAGTGACTGTGACCTCTGGAATGACTGGACCGGAGGCGCGCACGGCAGGGGCGCGCGTGGGTGGCGGACGCGCGTGAGATATATAAAGAGAACCAGAAACGAAGAGCATTAGGATGAAAAAATGCGACTTTCTGAATTAATTGCCTCAGTAAACGATCCATTTATTACAACCCTAAAAAAAACATGTTTCATGACGTGCTGTGATAGTTCTAGATACTTTATGGTCAGAAAATAGGCCACTGTAGTATCAACGGGCCAAAACCCGAAGCAGGCTCTGAGACGTGTGGGACGTTTGTTTTTGTGCAGCTCGCTGGAAAGTGGGAGCGGGGTTTTTTTTACACGGTGAGAAAAGCCCACTCGGGTCCACCTGTCACTGACGTCAGTGACCCACCTGCGTGTTTTTCTGCTCGCTCTCGAGGTGGAAATGGAATGAAGCCACTTCAAAGCGCTAGAGGCAGGCGCGCGCGCACACACGCGCTTGGCTTGTTTTGGAGATTTTAAAGGTGCACCTCACTGTTAATCTGACACATCAACAGAGTTTCGTGAGTGTTTCTTACGGAACATTCCCACCTCCTCTCTCATTTAAATTGGCTTGTTCCGTTCTAATGTTTACTGACGTTATCGTGGGGTTCAGCAAATAACCCTGTTTATCTACTGCATGCTAACGGAGTAAGTTATTTTCGCCAAATGTGCGAGACGCTAGTAAATAACATATAAAATAATAAAATAATATATCCAGCCTGGCCTCATGAAAATGCGTATAAATAGCAAGCCAAATATAAAAGAAAACTCGTGGAATTGATTGGCGTGTATGTAATACGCAGTTTTCACGTGCATATGATACGCATCCACCCACAGTAATCGCGTAGCATAGCCTATACAAGACTGAAACAACCCTTTACAACAAATGAACCTTAGTTGTATTATAGTGAAAGTGGACCTAATAACCATGTATTTTGTTTGCTTGTTTTTGATTATTTTTTAATGATTTATTTTTATTAGCATCTTTATTATCATTTGTACAACCACAGTTTTAAAATAAATGCCATGTTTAAACTATGGTTATTCTGTGGCCATCATAGTAACTATGGTTAATGTTAATAAGGCAAATATGCCATTGCTTTTACTTAAAAAAATAAGCTTTTTGAGCATGGAAGTTATAGCTTTTTCAGTTCAGTGCTTTGGCTTCACCAGTAAACTACATACACGTTTCTAAAGACTCTCTCTCTTATGGCTGTTTATTTTTAACTATTTAATTTTTTATGACTTAACCTGAAACTGTTTCTTTTTTCGTACTGAAGGTGAGCTCGAATTTCCCCTTTTCAGTTAAATTGATACGAGAAAGGCTCACAGGCCTGTAAAAGAGCAGCGCTCATGAATGAGTCAAACCTCATTCAGCAAAGTTTCACAACAGAACCTGTGTGTTATTTTTATCCTGCCTTTGTGATGAGCCTGAAGAGTTTCAGAGCTTGATGGAACAATTATTCTTCTTACTTCCTCTATTTTACGTGCAGTGGACAAGAGAAGCTTTTCAACGCCTTCTGTACACACACACACACACACAGGAGAAACATCAGTGACTGATGACGACAAAATGTGGGCTCATCTCCTCCATCACACACAGTTTTGCACATTTCATCTCTCTCTCTCCCACTCACATACTGTAAATCTCTCCTGTAATCTCATGAATATTCCTTCTTGTCCCTTTCCAAAACCGCAAGATGAATGCCGAGGCTCAAATTGTGACACTTTCCACCAAACACCCACCGACACGGCTGCTTCAGATCAACATCATGCTCTCAGACCCTCATCGATGCCTCAGACCAGTTTGTTTAGCTAACCTGTTTGTCAAAGCCGGGGTAAGATAGAGGCATTTCATGAAAATGAGCATTAAATTATGCAACAGTTAAATGTGTTCCAGCAATTACAGAAAATCAATCATTCAAGATTTAATTTTAGATTTGCTTTAATGGCCTGTATAACTGTAAAATAATACTAATAATTAAAGGCTCAATCACAGCTGTGTTGATATTCAGTAAACATTATTATTTTTTGATTAGTCAAAGCGTATTACCATGATTTAAATGTTACATATTGTTTATTTATTTTTTTCACTTTTACTGATTTCCATCTAGATTAATGAGTCAACATCATTAAAGCTAACATGATTAGAAATCATTTCAGTAACTTAATAAAAATCCATGTAAAAAATAAAACAAGTTATGGAATTTTACTAAAACTAAACTGAAAAATATACGTAAATTAAGGCTATTATAACTAAGAAACTTATCAAACTAAAAATAAAAGCTCCGTTCAAATATTAATACAAATGGTTTATAAATAACATCGATCACTAGAAATAGGCTTCATCAACAGTTTCAGTTCATTTAAATCTCATGTGGGCCATGGGAGTTTTTGTAGTTATATATGTGGGTCAAAATATGTTAAAGGTGACTTCAGCATCAAAAAAAAAAAAAAAAAGTAAAAAAATAGAGACTTCACTTAATAATGCATTCATAGCGGCATCTAGTGGTTTGCTACAAAAGCCATAACCACTGAACATGAAACGAGGCTACGATGTTAACTGGAGAACTGCTACTTCTCATTAAGCAATACATACTGTTTTACAAATAGACCTACATTTATGTATTTAATGTATTATGAGTACTGTTTTAATGTTATGCTGATTAGATAGCTAGCCTATAGCCTGATTTAAGTTTAAGAATTTAACAGCAAATAAGAGGTATTTTATAAAACGAAGCGCTTAAAAGAACAAATTCCAATTGTATTTATTTATGAATTAGAGACATGTAAGATACACATTTGTTTACTCGCTGCAGCCACAGATAAGCAGAACATCACAGTGACGTCATTTACATACAAACAAAACATGTCCTCGCGCAGCCCGCCAAAACTGCCAACTATAGACTACACTCATTCTATATTCAAACACATTTTACAATATTCTCTCATTTTTTCTCTTTACAGCATTGTTTTTTTAATGTATATAAGTGTAAATGCTGGATCATATGTTTTCAAAATACGCAAAATATTAACACCATGTACCGATAATGACGCACACAACTGTGTAATAGATGCAAGTGACGTCACAGATTATGAGATAGATTACCATATGTACCACAGTTATAGAAACAATCGACGACAGCAACATTTAACTTTAAAGTGAACAAAAAATCCCATAAGAATGTTACGATGTGCTTTAATGTGGTGCGCAGCTACGCTGAAGAAACAGTTCAAACCCATTTTATTGACGAAGTAAAACAGGAAAATTCGGTAGATTAACACTTTACAATAAGATGAATACAAGGTGTGTGAACTCAATAAAGCAAGAATTTTCAAAAGCAAGATTTTTTTAATTAGTCATGCCATGGTTGCCAGGTCTGCATAACAAAACAAGTCCAGTTGCTAAAACTAGCCCAATCACCACCCAAGCTGGCCTAATAACGTTCTGTTAAAATCTGTTATCGTTCTGTTCCGTAGGTGGCTATTATCGCTCCTGACACAATCTATAACAACAGTGAGAAAAATATCAGGGGATATGCAGACTTGGCAACACTGGTCAGTGCGTGTAGAAATTGAAATCTGCGTGGGGAAATCTTTCGTCCTCACTTGACTTTCCTGATCTTGTGGATTTCATAGAAACAACATCATACAATTATCTTGTTACCACCTCTGTGTATTTGTGTATAGCCTACACCTTTTTTCAGTGCGGTAAATCTTACCACACTTTTTAGCATGAACTAACTTTTATTACAGCATTTATTAATCTGTGTTAATGTTAATGTCTGTTCACAGTGCAATAACGTTAACAGAATTCAAAAGTAGACATTCATTTAAATTAGCAATAGAAACCTTATTGTAAAGTGTTATTCAGACCTAAATTCAACTTTAGATGTTACCTTAAGCTGGTTAAAATAAGCAGAATTTGTTGTTACAGATGTAGTCTACAGAGGACTGAGTTACTGTAGAAACCTCGTTGCATTAGATTACAGTAAACTCAACTGATAAGATAAAACACTCATTAACACACACATCCGTCAGATCTAGGACACGGCTCTCCTAGAAGCCGCTCCCGCTGCCCTCCATGTCGCTGGCGAGTACGGAGCGCTTGCGCAGGACGGCGTTGACACTGCTCTTCCGGGCCTTTGGTGGCGCTGTGGCGCTGCGCTTCAGCGGCCCCGCGGGAGGGCAGGGCGCTCTGTACTGTGGCAGGCCGCTCTTGGTGGTGTCCAGCTCTTCGGGGTCTCCTTCCTGAACCCTCAGAGCGGCGATCACCTCTCGATCAGACGGGCTGAGGGTCAGGCAGCCACAGCTATTGCCTTCAACACCGTCTTCCTCCCCGGGGTCGTCTTCCACCATCGTGAAAGCGTCGCCCCAAAGACTCTCGCAGAGGTCTCGGCCGTGCTGGTACATCTGACCAACAAAACACAGATGCATGTGAGAGCACAGTTCTTCTAGATGAAACCCGACAGCAGAAGATAACAGATCTTGCTAATGCTGCTACAGTGGCCTCTTGTGGCAATGCTGAGAATGCAGAGCGTAATTGACGTCTATTAAGCATTCTGATGACATAAAATAGAAATGAAAGAGAATAAAAAGAGAAACAAATGCAGTACATTTACATAAACATTAGAACAATAATCAAACTGGGCTCTTCAGACCGCTAAAGACTGTCCATTTATCTAATTTTAGTTATTTATTTTGAATGTATTAAATGTAAACTATGTACATGTAAAAATATGATTATATCAGCCAGTGTTCACCTTTAGTTACAACATTTTTATTTTAAACATTTCAGTTTATTGAAATGAAGCAAAATATAGCATATTCGATGAAAAGGTCAACTTTAAACTGTAATCTTTACCTAAATTAATGTTTATGAGTTAAAATTACTAAAAGAAGGAAACTAAACAGAAATATATCTAAAAAATAAACACTGTAAAATGACAAAAATGCAACAAAATGACTAAAATGAAAGCTAAAACAAAAAAGAAAACGAAAAATATAAAAATAAAAGGCAATTCTACTTTGTAAATAATACTGCTGTTCTCTATATTTCACTATTGTCTGCTGTATTGAGAAACAGAAAATTAATTATTCACTACTGGAGACAGTGCTAAAATAAAAATACATGAAGAATCTGATTACAGTAAATATTACCGTCAGTACGTGTTCAGTCACAAACCGGGAGATAATGCAAATAAGAAGTTAAAAAAGTAATATGAAGTGCACAGATGCATTTATGTCCATGTAGCACTGAAAATATTGTTTAATGATGATAAAACATCTCAGATCTTCTGCTAATGTTGTTAATCATTATATTCACACATCAGCGATCCACGCATATTAATGCTCCCTGAATGTATAAACACACACACTTTCTCTCATTATTAGCTGCGATTTTCACCCCTCAGAACATGTGAAGTGTGTGTGTGTGTGTGTGTGTGTTTCTGTCCCTCACGCTTGTGCACATGTGATGATTACGTTGATTATGATTTCTCACTGTCAGCAGCGTTTCCATAGAGACAGTGATCTTAAATCTCTAATTACTTTCTTGATTCATGTTGCATACTGAATCATTCTGAAGAAACAAAATAAAGACTTCATGATCCTTCAACAAAATCATAACTCATCATAATAATAAGGATCACACGACCAGCCAAATTCTTCTTGCTTTACCTTGTTATGATTTTACAAGATCATTCACAGAGTCCAGCTGCCCGGTTGCGTTTTGTTTAGTTTGTAATGTTTTTACTGTAAAATTGTCCTTTTCAAGTTGATTTATACATTGATTAATAAGCAATTAGTTTAACATTAATATTACATTAAACACTGCTGCAATGTTTTTTCAATGTTGAAACAACAAACAGCATTCTCTCAAGCACTTGTCGGTGTTGAAACTGTCACACGGAGAGGCAGGTCACACTGATTCACACGCTCTCTTTTCACATGTTCAGCCTGTCAGTGGTGAGAAAGAGTGACATGAACTGACATCTTCACTCCGTGTTTGTGTGTGTGTGTTTGTGTGAGGTTCCAGCTGTGTCCAGGCCTGGAGTCACAGCGTCTCTTCACACACTCTCTCCTGGGTGCTCCTCTTTTCAGTGATGTTAGCATGGCTAATGCTAGCGCTCATCCTGAGCTGGGTAGTAACTGATTACATGTCATTTGGATAATGTTATCAGGTTACAGATAACGTTTCATGCATTAAATGATTGCATATTATACACATAATAGCAGAAATATATTATATATTCACTATTTGCTAATTTATTGATTCTCGCTAATTTATTGTCTTTTCCATTTTAAAAATCGTACTGCCTGGATTAGCATTTAGCTTAGACTATATTAGCAAATATTGTATAAATCAGTGGTTCCCAACCTATTTTAACTCACACAGCCAAACACATACGTTTCCGCGGCCCACTGCAAAAGAATTTAAACGATCCCGCTTTTTGTAAGTAATTAATAAGTAATAAGTTAATTGACTTTATTGAATAAACTGGTAATGTATTGAATAAACAGAAAATATACAAATCTGATCAGCAAACTGGACATTTCTACAGTATTACAATTTCTGTTAATAATAATTGGCGGCCCCCCTGCAATACCATTGCGGCACACAGGTTGAAAACCACCGTATAAATAAATGTGCTTTTGAATTTGAGATATTGTATGAAAATAATAGTGCAAGATACATTATACCTTTACATTATAAATTTTCACGTATTGTTAAGCTTCAGACCATCGTCCTGAGCATTTGTGCTCCAGACATAAATAATTCCTGTATAGCAACACCATGGCAACCACCCACACCCTAGCAACTCATAGCAAAGCAGCTACTGCAGCTATTAGCAAGACAGCAATTTGGCAGAAGAAAAATCAGAACTCTTTAGAAACACACTAAAAAAATACTCTAAACACTTTACTGCATAGCAACACTCTGGCAACCATCCACAACATTCTAGAAACACAATGTGCCAGAAATACTAAGAAGAATGCTCACTGTCAACCACTAATCAATATACTTTCTCACTCTAAATCAATCCAAAATACTCTAGCAACTGCATAGCAACACCCTGGTAATCACTGGCAACACCTTAGCACTCTCCAAACAACACCCTAGCAACACGGCAAAGTGTCAAAACAACCCAAAACACCAAATTAAACACGTATCAATACCTTCAAAACCGATTAAAGCAACCTATTAACCACTTGTCAACATACTGAAAACAAATCATAATATATACTGCATAAGTAACATCCAAGTAGCCACCCTTGCAAAACAGTGAAATGCCAAAAACTAAAAAACACTAAAAACATAGAAGTAACTGCATAACAACATGCTGGGGACCACCCACAACACCTTGGCACTCCTACAACAGCCTTGCAATACATCACAGTGTGTTAAAAGCTCCTTATAACACATTGACAACCACCCACAACACACGAGCAATAGCAAAAAAGCTTTTCAGATCACCTTAGAAAACACTTATCAACAATCAGAACACCTTAGCAACTGCAAAGCAACCACCCACAACACCCTGGCAACACAGCAGTGTGGCTAAAACGCATCTAAACACCTTAACAACCACTCGTCAACAACCACAACACCTTAGCAACTAGAACACTTTAGCAACCGCTTATTAACAACCAGAACACCTTAGCAACCACTTATCAACAAACAGAACACCTTAGCAACCACTTATCAACAACCAGAACACCTCAGCAACTGATTATTAACAAACAGAACACCTTAGTAGCCGCTTATCAACACCTTAGCAACCGATTATTAACAACCAAAACACCTTAGCATCCACTTATCAACAACCAGAACACCTTAGCAACTGATTATTAACAAACAGAACACCTTAGTAACCGCTTATCAACACCTTAGCAACCGATTATTAACAACCAGAACACCTTAGCAACCACTTATCAACAACCAGAACACCTTAGCAACTGATTATTAACAAACAGAACGCCTTAGTAACCGCTTATCAACACCTTAGCAACCAGAACACCATAGCAACCACTTATCAACAACCAAAACACCTTAGCAACCGCTTATTAACAACCAAAGCACTTCAGCAATCACTTATCAACAACCAGAACACCTTGGCAACTGCTTAGCAACCTTCCGAGTACCTTCTTAACTGCATCACAACTCCTGGCACACATTCAACACAAAGTAATGTGCCAAAATATTACTTAAAACACCTTAGTGACCATTTAGCAACAAACTCAGAAAACATATATTGTAAAACATAAATCTTTGCAACTGCATAGCAACACCCTGGTAATCACCCATAAACCCTAACAATTCAAATACTGGCAAATACTCCTTAGAACACCTTAGCAACCACATACACCTTACAACTACATAGCAGCCCACTGGATGACTCCACTGTGATAAAGGGTTTTGCACAGATATCACTCACTTCAGACAGGTGAAGTGTGTTTATCTGATGTCTGGCATGTTACCTGCTGGTATGGCACACAGCTGCCGCTGCAGTTCTGTCCGCGTGGGTCAGTGCTCCAGTCCCGTGCACATGTCATGTCCATTTTACAGGCCTCGTACCTGTAACAGTGAAACACGTCATCACAGTCATCTACCAACTCTATCAACAACTAGACTGATAACTGATGAAGAACTTTCTGATGCATTCAGCTCATTACTGTCAATCTAAGCTGTTTATCACACAAGATTATGACCACAAGATGAGGGGCTATGGCCTCACCAGTCTCTGCAGAAGCTGTGACACAGAGGCACCGCCTTCAGGGAGGAGTCACGATGTGGGTGTGGCCAGCGAGCGGCATCAGGAGAACAGCGGTAAAAACAGACGACACGCTTCAAGAAGGACTCACAGCTACACAGAGAGAGAATGATAAACAAGAGTTCAGCTCATGTTGGCATATAGTGCACTTCTGAAAGTTGACAAAATTAGCTTTTTAGCAGGTATATATATATATCTATATATATATATATATACAAACACCCTGATGAGAACAATAATAAAAATATATATATATGTATTTATACACAACTTCACAGAAGCAAAAACCCCACCCAAATGTGAGTAAAAACAAACCAACAAATATAAGAAGAAAAAATATGCATAAATAAATTAATAAGCAAACAAGAAAAAAATAAATATTTTTTAAAAATAAATTATTATAAAATAATTAAAAATATAATAAATAAATAAACCTGATTTATAAGACATTATCATTAAAAAAATTTAAAAAGGAGACGTATAAAACCCCCCCGAAAAACTATATTTATTAATAAACACACATTAAAATGATAAACAAACAAACATACAAACAAGGACTGAAAATAAATAGACATAAAAAAAAAAATCTGTATTATCCAACCTGATCTCACAGCAATTTGTACAAATTTGTACGATTCCTTCTAAATCGTACGTATTTCGTATAAATTTGTACAAATGAATGTCCCCTAAACCTACCGGTCACAGGGTTTTAGACAAATCGTATGAGTGACGTTGTACGAATTAGTACGGATTTGCAAAAATTTGGCACCTCATACGAATATATTTTGATATTATCACATAAATAGCCAAATAACCTAATATAAAAAATGTAAATAAATCACTGCCAAACAAACTAATTAAAAATAAAAAAAATCATTAAATATCTACCTAAACATAAATAAATGTGTTACCAAACAATCAAACACATTTGCTTACTGTTTTAATAGGAAATATGTCAGCATGAGAAAGAAAATTCTGTCTTTTATATTATTTCATTGGCTGTTTAAATAACTCTTTATAATAATAAAAACAAACTTTTATTCAAGACAGATATGAAAGCTGCAGTTAAAGTCATTCTCACCAGTATCTCTATCAATTATACGTGATTAAATCAATCAATTTCCATGCTTTGTTTAGGATTTATACCTCAGTAATGAATAATGAATCATGCGTATTATATACAATCAGCGGGCGCTTACAGAGGGCTGAGGACACCACACTTATCCCAGTGAGAGTTGTCCACGGCAGACACAGAGCCGGACAGATCCTGGACATCCTTCTCTGAACAACATGAGTCTGGACAGAGATACAAGCATTCACAAACTGGGACAAAACAATCTACAGAGGTCTAATTCTACTGGGCTCTTTTTAAATGTGATACTAAATGCTCTTGACTGCGTGTTTGTAAGTCGACTGTGAAGTGAGCACACACTCTCCATGTAGAGCGAACACTGCTTGAGATGAGGCTCTGGGCTGGGCATGGCTTTGTGTCTCCCGTCCCGCAGACACGCCCCTTCGTGACTCATCACAGCGGCGACCAATAGACTTGCCAGGTGGGCGAGGCCGAGCAGAACCTTGGACACGCCCATCTTCACCTGCGTTTATCTTTCAGCTGCAAGAAATAATCCGGGATGACAAACACTTTAAATTCCATCAACAAACGTTATGAGGCTGTTTAACACTTCAGGACATGTACGTTGCATTTATATTCTGCCTCATGTAACTGAGTTTAAGTAAACAGATCAGAGGATTTAAACAAGGAGAGCTGAGCTTATTCTCTTTCTGAAATCCTCACAGAATTTTAGAATAGAATTTCCGTCATAATACAGTCATGATTTGGAATCAGTTCTAATGGAATCGTCATAATAATCACCATTCCATAATGGAATGAAATCACATGAATATCGCTGGATAAATGGAACTGTTGGAAATATAGAGTAAAAATTAAGTCCTTGTGGGTTTGTTTTTTAGAATTATACTAAGCATGAAAACTAAAATAAACTAAAATTCTGAAAATATTAAGTGATTAGTAAGAATTTGTATTTTAGCAGGTTTTATTTGATACTTGGAAGCAGGATCTTATACAATTCTCTGACAAATCTTGAAGGTACTTACTTTAGGATTATAATAAAATAAAACTAAAATATGATTATAAAGATATATCAAAATAAAATTCTGCTGATAAACTAAAACTCTAAAAATATGAAGTGATTAGTAATAATTCGTTTTTTGTTGTTGTTTCTTAGGAGCTTTGATGTTCCTTCATGAATAATTCAAATAAATAAAAACGGGAATGAATCCATCAGTCCATGAACACGGCGCACAAGTTTCAGCTCAGGCCCAGTTTAAATCTAGCTGTTTTATTTGCTCAGAAAAAGACGTCACATCATGACCTATAAAAAACTTTCAATTGAGTTTTAATCACCATTACGGTAACGAAGTTCAACACGCAAAGTTTGAGTTTGAGTGAAAGTTGAGTAAGTCAGAAAGCATCATTATAATGAAAAGGAAGTTTATAGCTGAGTCTTCCTGTGCTGAACTGTTTCAGTGTCCATCCTAAGAGGATGACAGTCAAAGATTTGCTCCACTACACACAATAAACGCCTTATATCAGAAACGGCTCTTGTAAAGCACAACACATGACTGTATGTCCATAAAACAGCTTCATACCTGATACTGGAGGCGTGCAATAGCTTCTGTGAGCGTCGGATGCTCTCGCTCTGATCCACACACACTCTTTTCCCGGAGCTGTAGACGAAGGACATCTCGATGACAACGCCCCTCCCTCTCTCGCTCTCTTCTCTCTCTCTCTCTCTCTCTCTTTCTCTCACAGACACACACACATTTGTGATCAGTTAGATCTAAGTGAGTGCAATTATCAAAGGAACACAATAAATGCAATAACATCCTAATATAAACAGAATCAAAGTCACCTTGATAATGCGTTCGAATAATAACAACAACAACAACAACAACAACAACACAGAGGCTTTATTTAATGTGACCTTGTTTTTTAATGCATCTCATTACGTGCTACTGAGTCACTCTCTGCACCTGCCGTCTGTGTTTTCCTGACAACTTCCAAAAACCTGTCCCGGTACAGTTGATGCCAGTTACTGGAGGTGAATCTAGGGGTATTAGGATAATCTGGGACAGCGGGTAAATTGGGACGCCTAAGCTTCTTGTCCCATTACAAGCATGTCAACATGAGCGTATTCTGGCTGGTTTAAAGTCGCATTTGTTGGTCTAATCTGTTGGAATGAGGTGCGTAAAATGTACAACTATGCTCAGAGAAGTTAAATGAATATTACTTTTATGAAATACTACCCTAAGTTCACAAAAAGAAATACCTATAAGTTTTAAACTATTAAAACTATAAGTAATAAAAGCATTAGGTTGCACTATATTTTACAGTATGTGTATTAGAGACTTGCCACTACACTACTAATCTAAGGTAACCGCTTGGGGTAGGGTTAGGTTTAGAGGTAGGTTAATGGTTACCTAGTTATTATAATTACTACAATAAGTACTTAGCTTGTACATGAGGAACAGGACTGTAGAATAAATATTATTTGGTAGCAAAATATAATAAAATAAAATACATATAAAAAAGCTAAGAATTGAAAAATGAAACAAAACAGACATAAAAATATTGTATATCACTCAGAAAGTCAGTTTCACAAAGAATTAGCAGCACGTAGAATTTCGATGGAGAAAAACTCGAAATATTTAAAAACAAACTATAATAGTGTCTTACTTTTACTAAACTAACACATGCAGTGTATTGTATATTATATAATTGTTTAATAATATATCAAAAGCCAGCTATATAATGACATATTTATAATAGTAAAAAGAGCCACTTGCAGTAAACAGACACTAATCATGAGAGGCGGTATTTTCTCTCAGCAGACGCTGAAGGCTTGTTTTGCCGGTTATTCCGTCTCTAATCTTCCTTCTGGAATAATCCCACCTCCGTGTGCTGCTTTAAGACGTTTTTGGCCCCAAACGCAAACACTGTGCCCTAGTTAGAGAGCTGAGAGGATTCAGCATGAAACACACACAGCGCTGCAGGACGTCTCTGAATGGCGTTTGAATGGGTTATCAAGTCACGTATATGTTTGTGCTCATGTCATCAGCTGTTTTATGTATTCGAGGCCTGTCAGAGCGATTCACCATGATACAGACGGTTTCATAAGCAGGGGCCGCGGGTCTCCGGTCTGTTTTATTTTGGGTCTGAGGACAGCAGACAGAAGCTATTAGCCTTTGGTCATCTGAGCTGGAATAATAATCCTTTGTGTCAAAGCTATTCATGGATGAGCTGCTGTGTTCGTTTGGAGAGGTCACTCACATTTCCAAGACAGGACCGCCGCTAATTGCACCGCATTCGTTCCACCATTCAGAGCTGGTTTCACTCAGACAGGCCAATTGGACGAGGTTTTCACTGAGACCGCCATTTGTCTTGCTTAAAATACCTCAGAGACACAATGTTTCGATATCAATCACAACAACTAAAAGTTTGGCGTGGTAGCATATAAAGTGCCTTCGATTATCATCATGATACTCTTTGAATAAATTAATGGCAGTCATCATTTAGACTGTAGAAGATACAACTGTTACCACCTGACTAACATGGTAGGCATATTATGCAAACATATTTTTGTGCCTTTCAAAATTCATAAGAACACAACATATTACAAACCACAAAAAAGATACAAATAGCCTACAACAGGATTTGAATAATTCTCCTAAATTTGCCATTATTTTTCACAGCTCACACACAAAATCTTCACTTTTCACAGTTTCTGAAAGCCCTCAAACAGCAGAAGCACACTCCAAATCTTCCAAAACCATGCACTAATTCTCTGCCTTTGTCTCAGTTTTCAATTTCATAAAACACAACAAATCTCAAAAACACACGTCTAACACAAATTAATATTATGGTGTTTGCAAATGTTTGTTTTTGAGATGTCCTTCTGATATTTTGAATGCATTGCCTGATTATGCAAGAGATGTTAAAAAAAAGTGACAAAGTTTTGAAAATATGTGCAAGAAGTTTACCATAAAACACTGTATGAATAAAAATGATTCTCATAAGTCACATACAGTCAAAGATTACAGGCAAGTAATCTAGTATCCTTTTGCCCTATCTTAACTAACATACCTAGAGGCTAGATCCTCCTATTTTAGTAATCTTATTAATCGTCATAAGAATAATTCCAGGATTTTATTTGATACCATCAACAGTATTATTTCACCTCCATCACAGCATGCTGTATTGCACTCTGATGAATATTGTAATACTTTCCTTCATCACTTTGTAAATAAGGTGACAGATTTGAGATCAAAAATTTCATTAAGTACTTCTTCTTATGAAGATGCCATCCAGAGTCACCTGTCATTTACTTCCTTTTCTCCAATTACACTTAATGATTTAATTACAGTGATAGGCAAGATGAAACGCTCATCTTGTTATTTAGATATATTACCTTACTCTGTCCTGTCTGGAACTCTTAATAGCATTGGTCCTACTTTATTATCTATAATCAACAGTTCACTGACACAAGGCTGTGTTCCATCTTATTTTAAACATGCCGAAGTATCCCCGCTATTGAAAAAACAGAACTTAGACCCTACTTTTATTAGTAATTTCCGGCCTATTTCAAAACCGCCATTTTTAAGTAAAGCACTGGAAAAAATTGTAGAAAATCATCATATCTTTATTAAGCAAATTACAGATCATTGACCCTTTCCAGTCTGGTTTCCAAAAACATCACTCCACTGAGACCGCTCTTCTGAGGGTCTATAATGATTTATTAATGGCTTCTGATGCAGGGGATTGTTCTGTGATTATTTTGCTTGACTTCAGTGCAGCCTTCGATACTATCGATCACAAAATTCTACTTAATAGGCTGAAGGCTTTGGCTGGCATATCTGGATCTGCCTTAGACTGGTTTTCATCCTACTTATCAGATAGGACCTTTTCTGTTAAGACTGATAAATTCACCTCAAACACTGCCCCTTTATTCTGTGGGGTTCCACAGGGCTCAGTTTTGGGTCCATTATTATTTTCATTTTATATTTTTCCATTAGCTGGGATTATTCAATCTTTTAGTGACATTCAGCTGCATATGTCTGTTAAGCCTTACCAGCTGGATATGTTGTCCACCCAAGTCCAGTGTTTAACTCAAGTTTCTGACTTCCGCTTGTTTGACCACGATTAATAAAAGCCTGCAAATGGATCCAACCGACTCAGGTAATTCATCACAGAAAACTTTGCCGACACCGGATCCAGTGGCTTTCTACCACATGTTAGGTGAGATGGGCCGTCAGGCCTCCGTGTTGTCTACACACCAGACCCAACTGGAGAAGCTCACCAGTCTCACGGATGAGTTAGTCCACTCCATTCAGGCCCTCACCACCGCCACCGCGGCCTTGAGTCAAGCCACGGCACCTGCGCCTGCACCTGCACCCCTGGCCGCTCTGCCAGCCCCAGCCACGCCCACTACGGTGATCAGCCCCGCTCGTCTATCGCTCCCGGGGAAATACGACGGGGCTGCAGGCAAGTGAGAGGGTTTTCTTCTTCAATGTAAGATTTATATGACTCAGCAAGCGCATTGTTTCATCACGGATGACAGTAAAGTCGCTTCTCACCGGGAAAGCTCATGACTGGGTGACTGCGCTATGGAAGGGCCGCAACATGGTGTTTCCCCCATACCGGAGCTTCCTCAGGGAGTTTAGAGAGGTGGTTGATCATTCCGTGGACGGCAGGGACGCTAAAGATGAGATCATGATGCTAAAGCAAGGCACCTCATCCGCAGCTGAGTACACCATGACATTTCGTACCCTCCCTGCTCAGACGGGATAGGATGCAGATCCGCTGCTCACAATCTACCGATGCGGGCTGAGAGAGGAGCTGCAGAGAGAACTGGCCAGCCGGGATCAGGATAAAACACTCGTTGAATATATGGACCTGGCCATAAAGACAGATCACCTCATACTGTCACACAAGCCTTGCCATCCTACCACCACACAGGCTCTGGCCCGGCCTAGTCTGCCCCCTGCGGAGCCCATGCAGATCGCTTCAACCCAGATCTTCAGGGAGGAACGTGAGCGACGCTTACAGAACAACCTGTGCCTGTACTGCAGTCTGGCTGGACATCTCCGTGCCACCTGCCCCACGCGGCCACCACTTCCTAGAGTGTATCGGGTGAGTGCAGTCTTTATCAGCCCTGCCAAGAAGATTGATGTTATACTGCTGTGAGTTCCACAACCCAACAATCTGCTGGCGTTCACGTCAGATTACACGCTGGTCCGAATACTGCCACTCACACTGCATCCGTCGCACCACCAGGCTAGTTCCATCACAAGCACAGGCCCCGAAGACATCGACCTCACCGAACAGCCACAGCCTTACCATGACCTCCAAGTCACTTTCAGCCAGACCAGAGCCACCCGCAATGTCATGGGAACCCTGCTAAACTTTACCCCTGTGCCTTCTACTCCCGCAAGCTTAACCAGGCAGAATGCAACTATGACGTGGGAGACCGCAAACTTCTTGCCCTCAAGGCAGCGCTAGAGGAGTGGCGCCACTGGCTAGAGCGGGCCCAAGAACCTTTCCTCGTATTGACCGACCATCGCAACCTTGAATATCTTCAAAGCGCCAAAAGACTCAATGCTAGACAAGCCCTGTGAGCGAAGACAACAAGCAGTAGTGTGTTAAGTAAAAAGCTTGGACAAATATACTCGGTCCTGGCCATTTAGTGCTCTGTATGTTAAAACAAGAATTTTAAAACGAATTCTAAAATCAATTGGAAGCCAGTGTAAAGAATATAAAATGGGAGTAATGTGAGCACGCTTACTAAAACGAGTTAGTAGCCTGGCTGCTGCATTTTGAATGGCTTGAAGGCGAGAAAGAGATGATTTGTCTAAGCTGGTAAACAAGGCATTATAATAGTCTAGACTTGACGACACAAATGCATGCACAATTGTTTCTAATTCAGCTGTAGGAACCATACGTCGGAGTTTAGAGATGTTTCTTAAATGAACAAAGCAGGAGCATGATAAAGACTTTACATGAGAGTTAAGGCCCAGAGAAGAATCAAGTATTACTCTAAGATTTCTAATATTTGACTCAGCAAAGGGACAAAAGGAGGCAAGAACCTGACTGATTTTGGAGTGTAGTTCCATTGGGGCGATAATCATGATCTCTGTTTTATTTTTGTTTAAAACAAGAAAGTTGTTAGACAGCCAATCAGAAACTTGAGTTAAACACTGGACGAGGTTGGACAACCTATCCAGCTGGTAAGGCTTAACAGACATATGCAGCTGAATGTCACTAAAAGATTGAATAATCCCAGCTAATGGAAGAATATAAAATGAAAATAATAATGGATCCAAAACTGAGCCCTGTGGAACCCCACAAAATAAAGGGGCAGTGTTTGAGGTGAATTTATCAGTCTTAACAGAAAAGGTCCTATCTGATAAGATATCACAGGCAAACAGAGTGAAACAGGGTAATCCAATAAACACAACGAGGCAAAAGGTCGGGGCACGCAGCGAGAATCAAAGTCCATTAAACAATCTAAACAAACACTGGGAAAACAACAAGGGAAAATGCTCGGAGTTGACTGCTAGGCAAATCAAAACTTCACGAGGAACAAACGTCCAGCCTCTGTTTATATAGGCCACAAAATGGCGGGTGAACAGGAGCGGAAGTGGCCAAGGTATGTGGGGAAAAAGGGGTCGGGTAGGAACCTTAGAACTCTGGTGAAGGTTCCCGCTGCCGTCTTCTGGAGAGAGCCACGGAGGTGTGGCTGGTGACAACAACAAACTGGTTGAACTATTCTGGACAACCTTATCTATCACGCTCAAAACATTTTTCAAAACCGTACGGCTGTGCTGCTATAAAATATAGGCTAATTATATATCAAATTATTTAAAATGATTTTTTTTCAAATCTTCTGTTAACTCTGTTACCACACCATATTATTTCTTTAAATTGATGGAATTATCTCCCAGAATTGTGGACGTTAAAGGAAATTATTTCACTTTCACTCACATAAGATCTGAAGCTCTGAAAAGTATCTGCGCTCTTTCTGAGAAAATATTTGAATCTAAAAACATCTTACACCACGTTTTTAATACGTCTGTTACCACACTGTCAAAAGTAAAACAGAATGTATTACTGATCTTACGCTGGGTGATTTAAAGCTCTTGAAATCATGTCATGTTTTCTTAGCATTAATGCCAGCAAGTGGAGTTAAAAAAAAAAAAAAAAAAAATGTAAACTCTGTTACACTATTGTCCCCGCTGAAAGTCTACCTAGGTAACAGAGATAATGGAGACAGACAGAGACACCAAATGTACCCGCTATTATAGAATGAGTCAGATTAGACAGAATCTCTTGCAAAATTGACTGCAGTTTCGTTGTTGTAATAGCAAATAGGCTGAAGTATAGGGCACAATAAACAAATTAAATGTTTTCTTACAAGAGTAGATTACTTATACTCTCTGCTGAACAAAATGCTGAATTATGCTGAATGTTTAATTATTCTTTATTTATTAATTTATCTTTTCTTTGAGAGAGAGAGTCTCTTGCTTATCTGAAAAGCATGTTTCTGCATTGAGGGTCTTCACTTTATCAAGTTAAAATGACTGTTTTCCTCATCATTAGAGCGCCCTCTGCTGGCAGTCTTCAGCTGCAGCTCTCCATCTAGTGGTGGCAGCACAGCACATCAGGTCGCTCAAGGGCATTCATGATTATTTCTTCTACCCTGTTGAATCGGGGATAAGAAATAAAAGTGTCTCTCTGTGGAATATGTGAATTTATTTCACCCTGAACTCTAAAAAGTTTTTAACTTTAAGTAAAAATGTTAACAATGTCATTCTACTGTGCTGTTATCGCCGCATTTATGTTCTGGACTCTGGAATAAGACTATCGTATTTTTGGTTATGTCCTTATTGTGGACAGGCCTTAGCAGGGAGTTTTGCACATGAAAATTAATACCACTCATGAGTTATTAAATTACTGACTTCTGAACAGAATTTCTGCTTATGTGAAAGGTCTGTCATACTCTGAAGTGCATGACCAACAAAACAAAGTAAAAAAAAGCTTCTTTACACAACGTATTAAAACATTTTAATGAATTCTGTACATAAACAAGTGACACTTAATTCTGTAAAATTTTCTAAGTGCTTCATAATCAGAATAAAACAAACACAAACATATTAAAAATAGAGTTATCTTTAAATTCAAATGTCAGCAAAAAAAGGCCTATAAATCTGCTCCGTAGGCCTCATTTTGGTTGGTTTTCCAGAGTCTTGAGGTGAACTGATACTCATATGACAGCTGATGCAGACAATCATATCCATTTCTCTGTTCTCGGCTTCTTTGTTCAGCAGGATCACGGAGAAAAACATCTCTTCAAAGTTTGTAGTAGATGTATTGACCCCGTCACCTTGAGGTTGCCAAAGTGTGGTGAACTTTTAAAAGCAGAACTCCAGGGTGCATGTCTGTACCAGATAACAGCAGCATCTGACAAGGCGCTCGGCGTTAGTTTTCAGATGTTTTCAGTCTCTCCTCCTGGATCTTTTTGCCGCAGTTCATGGCTAGAGTTGCCACGGCGTACGAGGACAGAATCACTATGGTGCTCCCCACGAAATTAGAGGAGGCTCCTCTTGTGACCCGCATCGGCCTGCGGGGATAAACCCCCTCTGAGACGCTCAAGTTCACCGCTTGGCTGATGGGCTCCATGTCTGCTCAGGACAGTCCAGAAGTCTTCAGGAGCAGCTGATCGATGTGATCAATGCAGGGACGCTTGAGCAGGCCTTTTTATAAGAGCCACGGGACACGTCAGATCCTGAATGGGAAACACCAGATTGCGTCAATAGGATAAGAAATAGATACCCATGCCTGTGGTCAGGTAGACGCGAGGAGCTTAGTGCTTTAAGCTCATTAGAAATGGGAAGAGAGGCGTGTAGGTAAACAGCTCTGACATCAGAAGCGTGAATCTATTTATAGGTGTTTATAACTCACATGAGGTCACGCCGAAGTACGCCGAAAGCAATATAAAGCTCACAAGTGCTACTTGACGGGTTCGATTCCCAAGAAATACATGACTGTAAATCATATATAAATATTTTCTACTGTTTAGGGTTTAGGGCTGCAGTTCAGTTTAGGTTACATTCACATTTCAGCTGGCAGGTGGGTTTATTAATATGGCACATTATTTTATAAACAGGGAAAATTTAATGTAGCCTAATTTACAGGCAAATGAGGTAAAGGTAATACTACAATCAAATGATCAAAGGCTAATTTAAAAAAAAAAAGTAATGCATGATATGATAATAATTAAAATATAAAAAATGAGCATCGCAAGCACACGTCACTCCAAGCACAATCAAAATTAAGATAAAGATATAGTTCTAAAAATCATTCTTAATGTTAAGCGTATAAACAATAAAGCCACATTATCGTTGGAATAATTTTGTGACAGCTTGCACCTTTATTTCTGAGAGGAAAAGAAAGGAAAAGGAAAAGACCAGGAATGGTTTCCCATATTAGGAATACTACTGCAGTGGGGGAACGGTGCCTTGCTCAAGGGTCTCGCCGTGATATTGAAGGTGGAGAGAGCGCTGGTTATTCACTAACCCCACCCACACTCCCAGCCGGACATGGGACTACAGCCCACAACCTTTGGGTTACAGGTCCGACTCTATCCATTAGGCCACGACTGCCCCCAAAGTGTAATGTTTCTAAGGTGTTTTAAAAGTGTTGTTATTTGGCATGACAACTATCCTTCACCCTTGATATCTGAGTCTTTACGGCTCAGGTTCCTCTAAAAAGTCGGTGGGACTTTTAATGCAGTTACAGTTAAAAAATATATATACTAACGTTTTTGCAAACAATTAATTTTAGATACATTTAAATAAATAAATAATAATAATAAAAGATGTTGAAAGCCAGTCAGCTAAATTTGTTTATTTAAATGCAGCTAAAATAAATTGATTGTTGCAACTGCCTTACCTTAAATTAAACACATTATTCAGTGAATCATATTTTTCCATATACATTTACACTTCCCAGCAGGTAAACAACGTCAAAAGATGCGGAATTTTGGTTACATTTCAGTTGTGTTCAGTTAGGTGACCAAAATTCAGCGTCAATTCAACATCTAATGTCAACGTCAACTTGATGTCCAATACTCACATCGCCTGACATTGATATTTGTTGTTTTTAGGATTTAGATTTACCAAATATGAATACTGACATTAATCTGATTTTCATTTCTCAACCAAAAAATGCAACCTCTGACATTGCTGTGCTTGCTGGGTTATATCATATAATCAATTATAATACGAGTCTGAGGTCACCAGAGGTCATGCCTCGGTGTCACATTGACAGATCTGTGCTGCGCTTCCCAAAAACATCGTAAGCTCAAGTTGAGCTCCAACACATGCTGTAGTTAAGCTTGCGACGCTTTTGGGAAACACAGGTCAGATCTTTTAAGCAGCAGGTGTAGCGTGTCTTTCTCAGGTTCACACACACCTCAGACGTGTCCTGGGGGATTATTTGGACCGCTGTGGTCACTTTGACACTCGATGCCACCTGTTACAGCATCTGTTAATCAGAGACAAACACCACTGCCAAAACCACAGTTAGTACTAGTGATTAGTGACATACTAATCATAAATCAATGTTAATCTGCATTATATAACTGTACTGATGTGTTTTAATTTTTTTTTTTTTTGTATAAAAGAAGATTCTAAAGATTCAAATTTAACAAACAAAAACTGAATTCTCTACAGTAGTCTTTAAATATGACAGCAGGATCATGTGTGAGCAGTCCGTCTGTCCCGTGTTCATCCCTGCAGAGAAACATTCATTCATTTGACCTGCTGCTGATAATCAGTCTGTCTGTGGCTCTGAATTAAACTGATCTTCTCATTCTCATTCTGCCAAGCTGCTTTACTGCTGTCCTGACCAGACGGACCACAAACACATACACAAATAAGATCACCGCTGGGTTTCTACTGCTCCAGTGTGTTTTAGAAATGATTTAAACTTGGGTTTACTGGGACACATTATCTGTCATCTACACTTTGGCCATCACCAGTTAGGATTAAAAAAAACTATCTATTCAAATTCAAGTCAGATTTTGATCTTCTTCATACAGTGTTAAAATAGTAACTACTCTGACAGATTAATAGTGACGGATTATTGCTGAAGCGCTTTTTACTTGATTATTCTACACTGTAAAAAAACAACAACATAAAATTTACAGTAAAAAAACGCAGATGTGGTTGCCAGAATAAAACTGTGAAAAATACGGTAACAATATTTTTTTGTTTTACGGTTATGGTTATGTTAAATTTACAGTTAAATATAGTAATTTCTAATAATAAACCGTAATACTATATTGATATAATGTTAATATACCAACCTTTTAAAGTAGTGAAATCTATTTAGGTGATGATCAGAAAGTCACATGATGAACCAAAGCTCATCATAAGAAGCTTTTAAATAGTAACATATACAGAAGGTGCTCAGTGTCATTCACACAAACACTAAACACCCTTTTGGCAAGAATTATTCAACTGAAATGTGCAATAAATATTCATTTAACAACATTACATCTAACACACAACAGTAATAAACATAACTGATACAAAAAACTAAGAAGAACCAGTTATTTCTAAGAAAAAACATCAAATTCAAACAAAATTCAAATGCAATGCAGGGAATTCTGGGAATGTCAGTTTACAGTGTTTCCCTGTAAATTTAACAAGAACTTACTGTTTTTACATTTTTTAGTGTACTTGACTTTGCTTTGGGTTTTTTGTACTTTTTTCAGCTAACTATGTACTTTTACTTGAATAGATTCCAGAAGAAAATTGTTTTCATGTATCAAACACACATGTCACCTTGTTATCAGCTTTAATCAGCCAAATTTCTGGAATCAAAAGTTTGCCATTAAGGAGGAAGTTGTTCCTCCCACAGAACAGTTAGTTATATTAACATCAGAGAAGAAAGAATCTTGTTTTTTGTCATGATTCGATTTGTCTTGATGTTTCAAGAGCATGCATTTATTTTAAATAATGTCTTCTTTGTTGATCTGAAAAATAAGGTGCTGAAAAATCATGCTACTATCAGTTAGCTAAGAGTAAGTTGTTTTATTTTTTGGATTCAACTTAGTCTAATCCACATTTTCATGTAACTGGATTAAGAAAAAAAGCTTAATGAAAGATTAAGCTGACTAACTTTTAAGACTAGTCTTAACCTTTTATGCAGCAGGCCCCAGGATGACTGATTATTTACTTAAGCTGTAAAGGGGTAGAGAGTGGGGTCAAAATAAGGGTTAGGTGTAAAAGAGCATGTAGTTATTGCACTGGGGTCCCATCTCTAGAATTTGTTTAGGGCCCCCAAATCACTTAGTCCACCACTGGCTGAAGTTTAGTTTTCGCTAGATAGCCTACTTGTAGTTTAAATTTGGTAAAAATTCATTAAGTATCTGTACTTTCACTCGAGTATATTTGTTAAATATTTCTACACCCAAGAAAATCAAAGGGTCAGAATGCTCTGACCAGAAGAGGGCAGCAGTATCCCGTGACGCTTGTAGCCAATCAGCCAATCACAGAGCAGGAAGCAAGGTCACTGTTCCCATAGGAACAGAGCTGGCGGGACGAAACAGGAAACAGCAAGCACAACACTGTCAAAAAGAATTAATCGTGCAGTTGTAACAGAAAAAGGGACAATGGCTCCAGTGAGATCATTGATTCAGGTTTTGATAGAGGCTATGTTTTTATTGATCCAGTTATTACATCCAAATGTAATATGGTTAAATATAACAACTCTGGGATAGTTAGGGAAAATTGTATTTCAACTGATGTAAAATTAATCAAGTGCGATGAGATTAGAACAACTTGTGTTTACTTAAGAGATGTGGGACTTGTACACGATTTACTTTGCATTCAACCCAACAAATGGGAAGCTGACTGAATATTATTCTACTTCATATTCATACTTAATACTTAAACATCTGCATGTACAGTTAATACATGTACAGTGATAAATAGCTACAATAATATATGGCTGTTTTATGTATGTACACTGATCTGTTTTATATATTTAGCTATATACACAGTGATAAATAGCTGTTTTTATAATTGTATTTTTTTAATTGTATTCAGTCCTGCAGGATCCCTGCACATCAAAAACAAACTCCTACAGGATTCCTGCTGTATTTTTTTTTGTAAGGGTGGTGTAGCAGCCTACATTACACTTCACGATCCGGAGTCATTACAGTCCAACGGTCCATCTGTTTAGAAAAAGACAGGAGCGCTAGCTAATAAGTTGTTAAAAGTTAAAGTACATTTTCATTTAAAAAATGAAAATGTATGAATGATTTATTAAAAAAGATGCTTCAACGGCTGCACTAGGCTAAATTAATAATAATTCGCAGAAATAAAATGAAATAAATCAACTTTTTAACTAGGCCTTTTGAAACCTGTTGATGTCACACCTATTGTGGGTCAATGAGACAATCATGTATTGATAAATTGGAGGGAACTTTTATGACTCTTTGTTTCTAAGCATGGTAATTTACATGTGCACTGGATTAGAGGTGATACACAAATTAGAAGAGATTCTTCAAAAGACTGGATGCTGCAAAGATATCAACATATAACATACACTCTCAATTAGATCGTCTGAAGACGAGTTCTTAGATAACAAACATCAAATGTGTTGATATTATGAGCTAATATTAGCTAGTGATCTATCATGAATTAATGAATGAATGACACATTTATATACTGCTTTACTGTGTATTGCCCTACACCCAAAGCGCTTTACAATCACGTGGGGAGAGGGGTCTCTCCTCAACCACCACCAGCAGTGTGCAGCATCCACCTGGACGATGTGACGGCAGCCACAGGACAATGGCACCAGTGCACTCATCATACACCAGCTACAGGTGGAGAGGAGAGAGAGATACAGTCAATGTACATGTTTTAGGCCTACCTTATACTTTATATACATAATATCACGTTACCACCGTCCGTAGTCGTCAGTATGTAAATGGTACAAAACAGATTTTAATATTTTGCTAAATTTTTACTGCTTTACATTCAAATTTTCATGTTTACCAAGGAACAAGAAGATTGTAGACTGAATCTAAAACTGTGATGAGTGACAACGATAACTAGAGAAGTGGACAGGACAAAAATATCTGTCATAATTTGTCAAATGTGATGGATTTAGTATCGATTTGATTCTAATATCATACCAAAGCCAAAACTGTGGTATGGAGCCATCACCCCCATATAACCATATTGACCATATAAATGTTAGCATGTTCACTAAAACATGTTTTTGCTCAGTTTGGGCCTCTGAGTAAAACAGTTTTTTCTTCTTCCATATTCTCACTACATCATACAATATCAACCATAAAAACTTAAAAAAAACAAATATGTTACTCAACAAAACATCTCATATGCACTTTTTGGTCTAAAAGACCAATACACTGTTCCATGATATCATCTTTTCAGGGTTAAATGTTACTGTCAGTTGTGTTATGTATTAGACTCCTAGGGGAGCGCTGATTCATTCTGCATCACAAAGCAATGTTTGTCACTGAATACGTAATGAACGATGTCCGTCTGCCGGGTATTTCTGGACTTACTCAGGAATTACCAGCTTGTGTGTGTGCTTGGAGTCGATCCTCCTCCAGCCTGTGTCTCTGGCAGAAAGTCTGAAGGATTGTGCGTTTTCTGTTAGTCTGCACTCAAATAAGTCTTCCATTCAACTTCAAGACGTCAATGTGAGCATCACAAAATCCCTATGTCACATATTCATGACAGTAGACAATGTAATACTACAAATGCACATAATAAAAGCACTGAATATGCAACACACGAATCATCAACTATGAACAGGCTTTAGTTTACAAAGTGGCATCTATTGTTTTAGCATTTCAAACCCAACAAAACTTTTTTTGTGCTGAAAATGTGTGCTTTTGCTGACACTGTGATGACATGCACACATTGCAAGTGTGATTATTTAAGCAATCCTGGTTTGAAGAGCGATGAATCCCAAAGATGTCCTGACTCTGATGAATGGTAGATGAAAGGAGAGCTGGGAGAGA
>JAUYWG010000033.1:1301789-1317326 GCA_034779775.1 Enteromius afrohamiltoni
ATGGTCGAAATTAGTGAAGTTTTTTAATATTAATTAAGATATGCTTCTTTTCTTCTATTTTTTGCAAGTACCCAGCTATAATAAAGTGTTTTTTTGTTTTGTTGGTTTCTCTTAATAATAATCAAGAAAGCATTATCGTGCCGATTGTTGTCAGGACTGCATCTATGTTCTGCATATATCCCGGCAATGTAGGCGACAGTGTAGGGACTGTTGGCTCTGTGCTCAGTGTGTGTGTGTGTCTTCTTCAGTCCTCCAGCTCGTCTCAGGAGCGTCTGCATCAGCTCCCGTCTCAGCCCACCATGGACGAGCTCCACTTCCTGTCCAAACACTTCGGCAGCACAGAGAGCATCACTGACGATGACGGGGGGCGCTGTTCACCCCACATAAGACCCCGCTCACGCAGCCTGAGGTCTGCTAACACTCTCACACACACACACACACACACGCACTCACGCTCAGGTGTGTGTGTTCCAGTAGTTGTGTGTAACTCTCTCTCTCTGTTGTGTGTTCAGTCCAGGTCGCTCTCATTCCTGCTACGACAATGAGATCATCATGATGAATCATGTTTACAGGGAGCGTTTCCCTAAGGTAACATACACACACACACACACACACAGCATATGCCTACCTGCTTCTCACACCTGTCCACCTGTGAGCACACAAAAACAGATCTAGAATAATATTCATATAAATATATGTTAATATTAACTTTTGTGAATATTATCTGTAGTAAAACTTTACAATGAGGTTTCCTTTGGAAGCATTAGTTATATATAGAAGTTAACATGAACAATGCAATATTTATACTGTAGCATTAAGTAACCTTAGCTGATGTTAAGTTGAGTTAAAATCAGCATCCGAGCAGTAACGCTTTGCTGTGAGTGTACTTCATGAACCTCGTCACGTGACGCTCTTCTCTAACATTAGCCGTCTTATGGGAGACTGTATTGATTTCTGCACACACACACACACACACACACACACACATGCAGAGGCTCCCACTGGTGTCTGGTGTCTGTCTCTCAGTTTGCTGTAAGATAAATACATTTATTTGGTCAAGACTGCATCAGGTTAACTGAGGACGACTGGAGTAAGCGACAGAGCAGGGAAAAGAAATACAAAAAATCACTTTCTAAGAAATAAAAAATATACAATCTTGATTATATCAACATCATGTGCATTTTTAAAATAAGAAAATATACTTTAATATATATACGTATATTAAATTCTGTAATAAAAATAATCTAGAAATATAATAAAATAATTATAGTATTTAAAGTGCTCTATTATTATCATTATAATCATTACGTATTTTATAATAAATTAATAATCTAGAAATACTACTACTAGCAATAGTAATTGTAAATGTATTTATTACATTAATATGATAATATTAACATTATAATTAGCTATTAATTGTAGCAGTTTTAATATACCGGTATCAGCGAATTATTAAAAAATAATAAATAATTTGTTCTTGTCAGGCCACAGCGCAGATGGAGGGCAGGCTGTGTGATTTCATGCACTCATATTGCCCTGAGAGCGTTCTGCCGCTGGCCGACGGGGTCCTGAGCTTCATCCACCACCAGATCATCGAGCTGTCCAGAGACTGCCTGACCAAATCTAAGGAGGGTCTCATCACGTCCATCTACTTCTTTGAGCTGCAGGAGAACCTGGAGAAACTTCTGGATGACGTGAGTTCATCGTGATCTCATTAAACCTACCAAAAAATAAAAAATAAAATTACTATAATGTGAAGAAGTGATGAAATCTTTGTATCTCAGGCTTATAAGCGGTCGGAGAGCTCAGAGTTGACCTTCGTCACTGAGCTGGTGAAGAAACTCCTCTTCATCATCGCTCGACCTGCTCGACTTTTGGAGTGTTTGGTGAGAAAAATGTTTCTTTTGCTTGTTCTTTTATCCATTCATCATACCATACAATAACATGATGCTTCAAACCCCTCTGGACACCAACAACACGAGCCTAATGCTTTCCAATTTTCACTCCTACTTCAGAAAAGTATTTTAAGCAAGAATCAGTGCGAAACACACAAAAGAGCGAGTCCAACCTGCGTCTGCATTAGCATTTAGATTGGGAGCTGTGAGCATGCTGCTGTTATCATTGACCTTCTGTGATTCACTGCCTGAAAAACTCATTTGGAAATGTTTCTGTGCTGCTCCAGGATTAAACCACATGAACCGTTCATTATCCCTGTTAAACAGAGATGCTCCCAAAATGAGAGTGCGTTCATGTATTTCAGCAAATTACAAATGTTCAGTTTAATTCAACTTTAGCTTTAGACTGCCACAGATACTGAGCCCTAGTGCTGAACCTCAGCCAAACAATAATGCCGCCTGAACCCTGAACCCAACTCAACTTGTATTGCATTTATGGCTTATTTCAGAGTGAAACAACATGAAACAACATGCAGAAAACCATTCCAAACACCCTAGCAACCTCATAGCAACGTTCTAAAAATGAAAACAAACACCTCAGCAACTGCATAGAAACATGATGAAAACTAATCCAAACACCCTGAACACACTGAAATCTGTTCCAAACACCTTAGCAACTGCATCGCAATGTTCTGAAATCTGTTCCATACTCTGCAGCATCTGCACTGAAAACTAATCCAAACACCTCAGCAACCGCATAGCAACATACTAAAAATTAAACAAAACTCCTCAGCAACTACATAGCAATGTGCTGAAAACTAATCAAAACTCCTCAGCAACCGCATAGCAACATACTAAAAACTAAACAAAACACCTCAGCAGCTGCATAGCAACACAACGAAAACTAATCCAAACACCCTAGCAACTGCATAGCAACACACTAGAATATGTTCCAAACAACCGCATAGCAACACGATGACAACCATTCCAAACACCTAGTAATATCATAGCAACATTCTAAAAACTAAACCAAACGCCTCAGCAACCACGTAGCAACACATTGAAATGTGTTCCAAACTCCTCAGCAACCACATAGCAACGTGCCCAAAACTAATCCAAACATGCTAGCAACCGCATAGCAACACTGTGAAATCTGTTCCTAACACCTCAGCAACTGCATAGCAACACAAGGAAAACTAATCCAAAGACCTAAGCAAGCGCATAGCAACATTCTAAAAATGAATCAAAACACCTCAGCATCTGCATAGCAACACAATGAAAACTAATCCAAACACCTTAGCAACTGCATAGCAACATTCTAAAAATGAATCAAAACACCTCAGCAACCACATAGCAATGTGCCGAAAACTAATCCAAACACACTAGCAACCGCATAGCAACACTGTGAAATCTGTTCCTAACACCTCAGCAACTGCATAGCAACACAATGAAAACTAATCCAAAGACTTTAGCAACCGCATAGCAACATTCTAAAAATGAATCAAAACACCTCAGCAACCACATAGCAACGTGCCGAAAACTAATCCAAACACGCTAGCAACCGCATTGAAACACAGTGAAATCTGTTCTAAACTCTGCAGCGACCGCATAGAAACTTTCGAAAAAACTAAACCAAACACCTCAGCAACCACATATCAACACGATGACAACCATTACAAAAATCCTAGCAACCTCATAGCAACATACTAAAAACTAAACCAGCACATAGAGATGATCTTCATCGGAACACCTAGATGAGCTCCGTGGACAGATCGCCGGATCCAGATGCACACACATGCACTATATGTCCTTACACAATCTAACATGCGCTTAATATTGAACTGGAAATTAGGTGCTGGGCGTCCAGTCAGAGGAGAACTGGACCTAACTAAGCCTGGTTCTCCCAAGGTTTTTTCCCCATTCTCTCAAGGATGGGGTTTTGGATTCCTTGCCGCTGTCGCCTCTGGCTTGCTTAGTTGGGGACACCTGATTTTCAGTGATTGTCGTCATCTTACTACAGAGACCGTCTCTGCATTTGATAAATAATGTTCAATTCACATCACTATACATTACTATTACTCTGTTGTTCTATTTGATAATGTTCAATGCTTTGCTACAATATGTATTGTTAAAAGCGCTATATAAATAAAAGTGACTTGACTTGACTTAAACCAAACACCTGATAAACCACATAGCAGCACTAACTGATGTGGCTCTGACATGTTTTCCAGGAGTTTAACCCTGCAGAGTTCTATCATCTGCTGGAGGCGGCTGAAGATCACGCTAAAGAAGGACACCTGATGAAGACCGACATCCCGCGGTACATCATCAGTCAGCTGGGTCTGACCAGAGAACCTCTGGAGGGTGAGAGCTCAGTCACACAGCGCACACACAGCACTGATCCCAGCACAGCTGATCACTGAGAAACTGTCACGTCTGTGTTTCAGAGATGGTCAGTCGAGAGCATTACGACAGCGAGGGGCTGGTCACACCAGAGACAGACGACTCCGCAGAGGTCTGAATACATTCACACGCACAGCCCCAGGATATCTGATAACGATTGTTTGTCAGTAAAGCGTCTGTTACAAGACGATGATAACATCTTGTGCAAGAGTTTGAGGGGATTTTTTTCTTTTCCAGGGAAAGATAAAACCCATGAAGCCACCTGGAGAGGCAGATTTCCAGACCATCAAACTTATCAGCAATGGAGCCTATGGGTACAACAGCACACAGACACACACACACACACATTTGCCTGAATTTATAAATGGGTATAGAAGGTTTTAAAGAACAGCAGTAATTTCTTACAGAAGATTTGGTATTTTTATACTTTCACTGTGGATACAAGCACACCTACTAAATAACCAAACGCACTCAGAGGAGCTGAGACACTGATAGAAGATACTGTGTTTCTCAGCGCGGTGTATCTGGTCCGCCATCTGGAGACACGACAGCGCTTCGCTATGAAGAAGATCAACAAACAGAACCTGATTCTGAGGAACCAGATCCAGCAGGCGTTTGTAGAGAGAGACATCCTGACCTTTGCCGAGAACCCGTTCGTGGTCAGCATGTTCTGCTCCTTTGAGACCAGAAGACACCTGTGTATGGTCATGGAGTACGTGGAGGGTGAGATGCACAATATTCTTTTATTGCCCTTTTAAAGCTCTTGTAATGTGCCTGAGAAATAAAACAGACCCGGATGAGTCACTGTCAGTAATAGTCTAAATCTCTTAAATGAATGTGGAAAGCAGCTCAAAGCAGATCTCTTGTGAAACATCTAAGGAGATGCGTTTGGAGACTTTTTCTCAGGAGAAACGTATTATTCGGTATTGTGGTCTTATGAGAAACAACTGGGATTTTAATGAGATCTCTTCTGTTTGTTTCATTTCAGGAGGAGACTGCGCGACACTTCTGAAGAGTATTGGAGCATTGCCTGTGGAAATGGCACGCATGTACTTCGCTGAAACCGTCCTGGCTCTCGAATACATACATAACTACGGAATCGTGCACCGAGATCTCAAACCGGACAAGTAATACCCCACTAACAGTTGAAATAATTCTGCATTAGATGTAATGATGATGGGAGCATGTCATTTAAGTCACCGTGCACAGTCAATTAAATGATTGCTGGGATTCATTTGCCATCTGTTGGGCGATGACATACAGCACTTCCTGTGTGAGATTAATGAAATTGTTGAAATCTGTCATTTGGACAGATTGTGTTATATAATTGAACACATGTCAGAAGTGCCGTTACTGTAGAGAACGTCTCGCATCATCTCTATCTGTCTCTCTCTGTCCGTCAGTCTGCTGATCACATCAATGGGTCACATTAAACTCACTGATTTCGGTTTGTCTAAAATGGGTCTCATGAGTCTCACCACAAACCTGTATGAGGGACACATCGAGAAGGACACCAGGGAGTTCGTGGATAAACAGGTACCACAAATGTCATTGTGTTCCTAGTTATTTATTTATTTTTCATAACAAATGTAATTTCCACCACCATGCTGAAAACTATTCTAAACACTTTCAACACCTGAAACTGCAAAACAGCGTGCTAAGAATGTTTCTTAGCAACTGCATAGCAACGCAAAGACTCCTTTGCAATTCAATAAAAATGTGCTGATACTGCATTGTAACGTTCTTTGACCTTTGACCCCAGGTTTGCGGCACCCCAGAGTACATCGCCCCTGAGGTGATCCTGCGGCAGGGTTACGGCAAGCCGGTGGACTGGTGGGCCATGGGCATCATCCTCTACGAGTTCCTGGTGGGTTGCGTGCCGTTCTTTGGCGACACCCCGGAAGAGCTGTTTGGTCAGGTGATCACAGGTGAAGACACGCCTACAATTTCACACAGTGAAACAATCTCATGAATCTAAATAAAAAAGATGTACACACTGTAAAATACTGTGTGTGTGTGTAGATGACATTGTGTGGCCTGAGGATGATGACGCTCTCCCCGCTGATGCACAGCACTTGATCTCCTCTCTCCTGCAGACCAACCCGCTGCTCAGACTGGGCACAGGTGATGTCACACCTCCAGTCATGTGACCCACTGTCACTAAATACACAACTGTTACAGCTTCTGACTTAGCTTAGAGCTGTATCATATGTCTTGAACAGGAGCACTCCACACAAATGAACCCAAACTCTAAATTGCCCAAGCTTTAAATTACCACATAAAAAAAAGTACTTCAAGTCAGGAAATTCATCTTTGCAACAAGGACTCAAACACTAGTTTGTTAGTAAATAAATTAAATATCTTCTTATTCTACGTATTTATTCACTTATTTATTCACTTATAGTAACATATATTATTATTAAACATATTGTAACACCCCATTTTATGCAATCTCCGCTTTTCTCCACACTCTACCCCCACCACTTACCCCAGGGTACAATGCCCCTTTTTAGAAAGTTTCCCAGAGGTGGGAAAAAGCGCATTTGAAACAGGGGGGTTTCATTACCCTTTAAAGTCAGAACTGCCTAAACAATAAAACGCCATAACAACAGCCCAGAAACTAGTCAAAGCACCTAATAAACTGGAAGTACAACACCATACAGAACCCCTTAACTCTAACATCCTGTGGAAAAAGCATCAAAGTAGGGCTGGGCGATTTAATCGTCGATTAATGCATGCACATCATGCTAATCAAAGAACCGGCTGTACTAACATGATGTGCATGCATTAATCAACGTTTAAATCGCCCAGCCCTACATAAAAGTAGCCCGATTCTGCAGGAAAGCCATCAACTTGGGAACACTCTTAGCCAACAACCCCATTCACTTAAAACATCCTAACACACATAGCAGTCATTCCGATTATTCCAACTACAGACTACATTCCAATGAAAAATAGAAATATCTAGCGGTTCAATTGATTATTGATCATAGACTGTCATTTATCACAGGTGGAGCATTCGAGGTGAAACAGCATTCGTTCTTCTGTGACCTGGACTGGAGCAGCTTGCTCCGACAGAAAGCCGAGTTCATCCCTCATCTGGAGTCGGAGGAGGACACCAGCTACTTCGACAGTGAGTGATGGACGTATGGTGTGTTTGTGTATTTGAGCTGTCATCTGATGGTGTGAGTGAGCAAGTAACTCATTGGTCTGTTTCAGCGCGTTCAGAGCGATATCATCACATTCAGTCGTATGATGAGGACGACACCAATGACGACGAGCCAGTGGAGATTCACCGCTTCTCCTCCTGCTCGCCACGCTTCAGCAAGGTTAGCCCCAGATTCTGCTTTCTACACAACACACAGGATTATGGGTAATGTAGGCCATTCCAGGAATGATCTAGTGCGTGTGAATGACAGGTGTATAGCAGCATGGAGCACCTGTCGCAACTGGAGCACAAACCTGTGGTGACCCGCCGAGAGCACAAAGCTCACAGAGACGATCGCAGTAAGAGAGAAAGTCTGGGCAGCCTGACCCTCCGAGACAAGAGCTGGAGAACCGGGTCCCCTGAGATGTAAGTAATTACATTTTAAAATATACCTGTAATCAGATTACATGATTGTGTATTATTCACACAATAGCAATAAGTTATTCCAGTATTCCACTTTCAAAACTGGATTTATAAAAAAATTATTTCAGGTTTAAGAAGTGTTTGAAAATCGCATCAACTACTGATGAACAACACCACTGTGTATGTGAATTATCACTCTATAGGTTATTTAACCATGTGTATAGTTTTGGAAGGCTTCTGTTTTCCAAAATGCACAAATGTACCTTTTTAGGGTTTTTAAAATTGCCTTATTTAGGTCAAAAGTAATCAAAAAGTAATTGTAATGCAATATATTACATAAACTAAGTACAATTTTTGTGTTGTAATATGGAATCTGTAACAGACTACAATTTACAAAATTTATATACAAAAGTAATATACCCTTCACTGGTATTCCATTTTTAACATCTTAAAACTGCTTAACAGCTGCATATCATGCATTAAAATACCCTAGAAATGCTTAAAACATTAAATCATACACTAAAACCTGAAAACACCCTAGATACTACTTAGAAAACATCAACCTGGCAACCAGTCAGACCGTTGTAACAACTTCATAATGTCTTAAAAAATATACACATCTAATATTGTTCATTATTAGAACATTTAATTATCTATAATAATGATTGTAGGAGAGACATAATCTTCACTAACACCCTCCGTTTGTCCTGCTGTCTCTGTAGGAAGCGTTTGTCGTGTTCAGAGTCATCCTTCACTGAATCAGACTCCAGTCCTCCCGGTGCACGCCGGCGTTTCTCAGCACTGATGGACACGCACCGCTTCGCTTCTCCACTAGAGGGAGAGGGAGACGGTCACACACGCCAAACACCCATCAAAACCAGGGGCTCATCACTAGAGGGTGCCAGCGTGCCTGTCTGCTCAGGACTGGTGGAGTCCAGCTCTGCAGCATCCGTGGGACATCCCGGAGGTGATTAGGTTTTCACGCACTAGATGTTGTGTTTCTGGGTTACACTCGCCCACTGATGTCTCACTTTTTTTTTTTTTATCCTCCTGCTTCTCAGATAAACTCCTGCGGCCTGCTGATCCGTCCGCTGCCCCTCCCGCCATTCCTCTACACATGCCAGACTCGTTTGGGCCTCGCGTAGGAAGTGACCTCGTCTTACGAAGAGCACGGCATCATCAGATTCCGACCGACAGCGAGAAATGCAGTGCAACTCGCTCGGGAACCAAAGTCATAAAGTCAGCCTCCGCCACGGCCCTGTCTGTCATCATACCTGCAGGTGAGGCCTATTTCATGATTATTAATAGTGTTTATATACTGCAGTGTATGATAAGTAGCATTAAAGTAGCAAAAACACCTAAATATTTAATCTTGCCAACAAGAAAATAGTACCTTTACACTCCATAAAATCATAATTTACATGATCTTGTATAATAAAAACATTAATTGTGCATAATTTGTTAACTGCTTATTTCTAGCATTAGAAAACATTTAAATGTACGTGGCATTTACATGGGCTTTTGTTATATTATGATGTTTGGTTTCATAGTTGAGCAGCATGGCACATCACCACTAGCCAGTCCCATGTCTCCTCGCTCCATCTCGTCCAATCCCTCGTCTCGTGATTCGTCTCCGAGTCGCGACTACTCACCTACTGTCAATGTCCTGTGCTCACCGATAACCATCCATCGCTCTGGAAAGAAGTACGGCTTCACCTTGCGCGCCATCAGAGTCTACATGGGTGACAGTAACGTCTACAGCGTACATCACATGGTCTGGGTACGGACACATTCTGGAACATTCTTCTCATTTCTAGCTACAGATTGTGTTACATGTGATGATTGACGTCGCTTTTATCCAATCACAGCATGTCGAGTGCGGTGGGCCGGCCCAGGAGGCGGGGCTTTGTGCTGGCGACCTCATCACCCATGTAAACGGGGAATCTGTTCACGGATTGGTGCACACAGAGGTGGTGGAGCTCATTCTAAAGGTATAGGCATCACTAACACAACTGACTGTTAGTATGTAGAGATGTTATTCATATTTAACACAATGCACTGAATTTTCAGAGTGACAGCAAAGTGACAGTAACGACCACTCCATTCGAAAACACATCCATAAAGATGGGACCAGCAAGGAAGCTTAGCTACAAAGCAAAGATGGCCAGACGCAACAAGAAGTCGGCTGCAAAAGATGGACAAGAGAGGTCAGAAAGAGTGAATGCTTTCATATAAATATGCATATCATGTAGATGATTTAATCATTTGCTTTTCTCTTTCTCTGTCTGCAGTAAGAAGCGCAGCTCTCTCTTTCGCAAGATCACGAAACAGTCCAACCTGCTTCACACCAGTCGTAGTCTGTCGTCTCTGAATCGCTCGCTCTCGTCTGGAGACAGTCTGCCTGGATCGCCGACACACAACCTGTCTGCTCGTTCACCCACGCAGACATATCGCTCTCCTCCAGACTCCGCCTACCTCGGTCAGAGCTCCTCCCACTGCTTCGTGATCTATTAAAAATGCCTGTCTTATGTGGAATCTCTCTGGCTGATTTGGTGGAGTCATTTTACACTTTTAGTTAATTCGTTTTTCTAGACCAGCATCTTCCTGTCAATTGCCAGTGCTAAGTCTAAGTTTTCAAGTAGCTGAACAATTTTAATAGTTTTATACCTGCGCAAATATCTTCTTACAAAATACGCCTTTGAAGAGAACTAAAAGATATGTGTAAAACATAAAACTTTCTGCCTCATAGTATGTACTTGAGTGACATTCGACCTACTGAGAATAACATTTCTGTCACATGTGGTCCCTCTTTCCTTTCAAGAAGACACATACTGAAGAAACCTGAATTAGCCTTTGATATTTGGCTTCAGTCAGTGTTGTTTTTTTTGACTGATTGTGTGCCCTTTTCATGTTTCTTGGATGTTCTTACACATTCTGTCCTTATCCTCTCAGGCACCTCATCCCAGAGTAGCTCACCCGCGTCCAGCACGCCAAACTCGCCTGCAACATCACAGCACATGCGGCCAAGCTCTCTTTACGGTCTCTCGCCCAAACTCCACCGGCAGTACCGCTCTGCTCGCTGCAAATCTGCTGGGAACATTCCTCTGTCTCCGCTGGCCCACACCCCATCCCCTACTTCGTCTTCCCCACCACACATCGCTGGACACACTGTCGGCAGCTCCAACACCACCCAGGCCTTCCCCGCCAAGCTCCACGCCTCTCCTCCAATCACACGCCCCCGGCCCAAGAGCGCAGAACCGCCCCGTTCGCCTCTCCTCCAAAGGGTGCAGTCAGCCGAGAAGCTTGGGCCGCCCCCTCCGCCTTCATTTCCATCCTCCGCATCTTCCGTGGGCTCGGACAGAAAAGGAGGGCTTTGCGTATCCATGAGGAAGCATGGTTTGGAGGTTGTGCACGCCGAATACCGCCGGGAGTCGTTCCACTGTGAACACGCCCTCCAGAGCCTGATGGAGATTGAGGGCGAGAACACGCCCGGGGCTCCGCCATCTCCACCTGACCAGACGCCAACACACACACCCGCTCAGTTCAAAATGAGTCCGGGGAGGCAGCTCGGGAGACAGGACTCGATAGCGGTACGAGAGTCCGAGGGTAAAGCGAGGCAGCATGACTCAAGTGAAGCTGTTTTAAGGACTGCGCCAAAAACCCAAGCAGTAGCAACCACCTTGGATTCTAAATCCTCAACCCAGTTTGGTGAGCCACCTCAGAAGGAGAAAGTAGCCTACAAATCAGAGTCTTCTCAAGTCGTTTCGACAGGGAAGGAGGCAGCCAGGGATGAGGGAAAGAGCGAATCATTATATGCAATGGGATCCGGTCCCAAGGTCCCAGAAAGAGTGCCAGTTGTCCAGAGCTCTGGAGCACAGGAACTCAAACCCCATAGCCTTCAAACCGATGGTCCTAAAGGACTGGAAAACAGTAAAGAGATGGGAAAGATCCCAGTGAAGGAGAAAACTGCACAGACAATGGCTCTTGATGCAAGCAAGTCAAGTAAAGGACCTCTGAACATTGAGGGGACTGGACCTAATTCTGCTGGTACAATGAAAGTCTCAGACGCAGTTCCTGCCCAGTCCAAAACCATTGAAGAACAGGTTCAAACCCCATTGGGGTCAGCCAGAGGCCCCCAAGAGGAAAGATGTCGCCTGGAAGCGGCTGAAGTGTCCCCAGCCTCTCCGTCCCCAACCGCTAGGTCACCTTGCACAAGCAAATCACGTGCCATATCTCCTGGTGATAGGTCCAGCTTTGTGATGCAGCTCACCTGTGTGGCAAAAACCGTGCTCGGGCCGATGAAATTGGGATCTCAAGATGGTGGGAAGGCTAAGGACAGCTCCAAAACCAACGAGGACAAACGAGCCGCCACGTTGGGAAAGTCTGAGGCCTCATCTGGGAGTCGCCGTGGGTTGACGGGAACGTGGCCCGGTCCTGGATCATCAAAGCCTGAGAAGGCATCGAAGAGCTCTTCCAAGCATTCATAATATTCTTAACAGGAATATTCTGTTAGGAATTTTAAATGCAATGCGTTCCCAATAATTGCCTAAATGCAGACTATTCAAAAAACTCTACAGCCATCAAACCAAGATATATAACAGAGAAAAAAAAAACGTTAACAAGTAAAGGTGCTTCAAAATGACTTGTCAAATATGTTTGTTTGTGCATATGCTGTAAGAATATATTCACCATCATATGTGGATATAGAATAAACCAGTATGTCTCTCTAGATGCATGTTACATGTATATTGTGAATAGAAGAGTCAAAAAAATAAGATATGAAAAATTAAAGACCTAATGCTAGTGAACACTGCACATCCAATCATTCCTGCCCGGCCTGTAGAGGGCATAACATGCTATTCATCACCATATTGACCAATCAGTTTGTCAGATTTAGAAACGAGAGGTAGTTAAAGTGTTTACCTAGTGACCGACACCATAGATCTCAATCCAGTACCTCAGCTATACTGTTAAACAGCCAACAGTAGCGCTATAATAGAGGCGTCAGAAGGCCTAACTAGAGGTTTAGGTGGTTTCACTGGCAGAAAGGGGAAATGATTGTTGCACAAGGACAGAACCATGTGTATAAGTGCTTGTTTCTGCTGTCTTAATTACATTTGCACTGGAAATGCCCAGTAAAAGTCAACATGAAATCAATTCACTCGTACTTTCTTAATGGATTTCTGTGATATTTAATCTGCATCCTCCCTGACTAAGATCTGTAGTAAAACAGCTACTTAAATGTAAAATGCAGCCTTTTTATCTACTAATTAATTGAGAAATAAGCATGTGCGTTATGGAACTCAGTTGGGTTGCAGATGTCATTTCATGTTGACTTTTATGTGGATGAGCTTAAATATCTTTAAAAAGAAGTAGGAGAGAGTGTATATAGTTTTAATTAGCCACTTTGAGACTGAATGGAAGACCTCAAGAATGGCATTGTTAAGAAATAATATTGAGATTATTAGATGAACTCTATGAAGAAAGTGGGTCACTATGATGTCGTCGTGTTAGACTATATATATATCATAGGCCAGTAAATGCACTGTGGATTATACACTTGAATTCTTACAAATCTGAAGAAGCCTGATTATTCTTTAGTATATGCAGAAGAGTTTGTGAAGTATGAGGTGGTCCATGTGTAGATGTGTTTCCTTTTAATCCATTCAGGGCTTTTAATTCACTTTTGCTACATTGTGTCCGACTTTTATAGGATTTTGTTACGTAGTAGGTTGACATTGTCTAGTGGTATGTGAGAGATAAAACGATGTTCTGGAAGTGGCTTAATGTTACGTATGGAACTGATCCAATCACACGCTCACTTTCACGTTTGTGTGAACGTCCTTTGGAGACACTGTGTGTAGTGAATCTAGCGATGTCTTAGGAGTGTTGGTGCCACATTAATGCAATGATTTTCTTCCAAATCAACTGATCCTTGATCCCTGATTGACTGTCTTCTGCCAATACAGGACTTTACACTTTACCCAGATATATTGAACCAGATATTTATTTTCTTTGGTATTACCATGATTTTTTTAGACATTGTACCTTGATAATACCATTGTTTTGGACATGCAACATGAATATACATGGGGTATCTATTATCCATTATGTCAGGTACCATTATTGCACCGCAATACTTTTTGTGAGGATGTCATCTTTTAATAATATTTGGGTAGGGTGTATATGTCCTTATTGTGTTTTCCGACTGATTTGTGTTGTGAAGTGTGTACGTAGAATAGATTGTGTCAGTTTTCCGTCTGTGTTTAGATTCTGTAGGCATAGCGTTTGCCTGAGACACCGTTACTCACATAATGAGTACAAGCAATGTTACAGAATGCACTTTATTGATTTAACTCTTTGTATTTATTTGTTTGTTTTTAACTTTATTTAAACGATTTTCACCCCGTTTGATTATTAAAAACTGTGCTGCTTTGCATAAATCTTCCTCAAACTGTTTACCTGTGAATTGTTTTGTTTATTTACATCTATCATTGTTTGTTTACAGTTTTTTATCATTTCTCACCTCAGGCAATGTTATAAACTAATGCAATTAAAAAAAATAAATAACAATAAAGTGTAGTAATAAAAAAGCTGATGGTTTGTTTTATATTGCCGGTCCTTTTGCACATGTTCGTAGATACATGCTTAAATAATAAAATAAATATATAAATATAATGGTTAGTTATGGTACAATTAGGGTCAAATGATGTAAGGTTTAAATGTATATAATTTGCATAAATTCAAAGCAGAATTAATTTGTTTGCAGTTACAATAAGTAATTTCATCCATAATAAAATAAAAAACTTAGGTAAACCATAATGTCATTTAAATATGTATGTCAACATTACAATTACAGTGAGGTCAATAAGTATTTGATCACCCTGTGATTTTGCAAGTTCTCTTACCTAGAAATCATGGAGGGGCTACAATTTTCAGCAAAGGTACATTTCCATTGTGAGAGACAGAATCTAAAAAGTATTTGATCACTTGCTTATCAGTCAGATTTCTGACCCTCAAAGACCTGTTTTTTTGCTTTTAAATAGTCCAGCTAGACTCTGCACATGATTCTAAATCAGTAGCACCTGTTTGAGGTCGTTAGCTGTCATAAAGACAACTGTGCACCCCACAATCAGCCAAAGTCTAAGTAGCAACGTGGGCAAAACCAAAGAGCTGTCAAAAGACACGAGAGACAAAATTGTAGGCCTTCACAAAGCTGGAAAGAGCTACGGGGCAATTGCCAAGCAGCTTGTTGAAAATAGAACAACTGTTGGAGCAATTGTCAGAAAATGGGTTTGATGACTGTCAATGTCCATCGGACTGAGGCCCCACGGAAGATCTCTCCTTGTGGGGTATCAATGATGGTAAAAATGGTGAAGAATCAGCCCAGAACTACACGGGAGGAGCTGGTCAATGCCATGAAGAGAGCCGGGACCATCGTTTCCAAGGCTACTATCAGTAATAAACTAAGACCTCATGGTTTAACATCTTGAATAGCACAGAAAGTTTCCCTGCTTAAGTCAGCCCATGTCCAGGCCTGTCTGAAATTTGCCAGGGACCATCTGGATGATCCAGAAGAGATATGGGTGACAGTCCTGTGGTCAGATGAGACCAAAGTAGAACTTTTTGGTCTTAACTCCATTCGCCGTGTTTGGAGGAAGAAGAATG